>JAQFZQ010002816.1:0-12555 GCA_034696005.1 Glomeris marginata | reverse complement strand
GTACAGGTGCAGCATTCTGATTGGTTGATCACCTACTTCTCTGTTACTGCAGTGTGAACATATGTGAACCTCCACTCCCTCTACTTTCTACTTTCCTATGTTACTTTACTTTACTTCACTTTACTTCTACTGCAGTGTGAACACTAGTGTGAACTTAGCTTTACTTGCTGTAAAGTAACATAACGTAATGTAACATAAAATAAAATAACATTACATAAAATAACAACGTTAAATAACGTAACGTACCATTCATTTACAAATTTTAATATACGTACATAGTGTATATTATTTCCCCAAACTTTAAACTATTTTATAAACTTATCATGTGTTAATTGGCAGACATTTTGAATTATATTTTGCAATTTTATAAAGACAGTTCGAAAAAAAATTCAAAAAAAAAAAAACATTACATAAGACAGTAGTATCACAACAAATACTGTGGTATTATTTCAATAGCAACAATCAGAAAAAATTCAAATAAAAGAAGTTTTCTGTTTCTTTAAGAAAGGCCTCCCAGGAAGATGGCCGACCACATGCGTGTGGTACATTTTTCCAACTTGCCATTGGTGATAAATGCTTAGGGGCGTGTCTGGATATATAATGACCAGCTGACAGTAATTATGGTAGAATCATATAGTATATTTTTATTTTGCACACATTTCCGCCTCCGGTGTATACAATGTACTCTGTATATAGCAGTTGTATGTGTATAGCCATGACATTGCAGAGATGTCTGTCATGTTGAATCACATTATAATCATATAATACATGAAATAACATTTATTTTGCAAGGCAGGCTTACAAATAACAAGTTTCTAATATTATAAAGTGAAAAAAAAATAAAAAAAAATAAAATAACAAAACAAAAACAAATCATATGCAAGAAAGAAATAGTAAAAGCTTGAAGGGATCGTGCAAATGAAGCTCAAATCACATGACCATTACCATAATAATGCAGTTTAATCCTTGGTTTCATGGCAATGAACTCAACTTTCAGATATTGGAATTTTTACCCAGAAATAAAAACAATATTTAGTTTTAAAATGTAACTTTGAAAAAGATGGGTTTTTAAAGGGGAACTAATCGAAATTTTTATTATAATATTTATTTATTTATTATTTACTTAGTTATTTATTTACTTATTGATGTATTAATGCCCCATGTAAAGCAGATCTTTTTGCTGTTAATTCCCTTATAGTCAACTTAGCCTGACATGTTTCATTAATATCTGTAAGGCTTGCAAAGCAATAATATCCCAAAAGTTTTTTTTACATTCAACTTTTCATAATTTTCAATGTAAGATTTATTTCATATTATTAATACTCCTTGCAATGTAGACCATATTGCTGTTAATTCCCTTATAGTCAACTTAGTATAGCGCATGCAAAGCCATAATATTCCGAAACTTTTTTGCTTTTTTATTGCTTTTTTACATTCAATTTAGAAATGTAAGATTTATTTATTATTATTAATATCCCATGCACATCATTTTGCTGTAATTCCCTTATAGTCAACTTAGTAGAGCATGCAAAGCAATAATATCCCAAAACCGTTTTTTTTCCTGTTTTTTTACAATCAACTTTTCAATGAAAACCCTTTTGCTGTTAATTCCCTTACAGTCAACTTTGGAATTTTTATTATTATCTATGGGCTTGCAAATCTATAATAACACAAAAGTTTTTTTTTACATTCAACTTTTCAATATAAAATTTATTTATTGTTTGTTATTATTTATACCACATTCAGTGCAGATCTTTTAGCTGTTAATTCCCTTATAGTCAACTTTGTCTGACATGGTTTATTATTAATTTATAGAGATTGCAAAGCTATATATGTACTACTATATAACAAATCAATACATTTATTTTTAAACTTCTTTACATTTTGTTTCATTTAAATATTTAAATATAGGTACAATAATAAAATATTTAAAATTAATAAACTTAATAAAATATCCAATTAGGTTCAAATGTATTCTAGAACAGTTATACTAACAATCAAATTGTATATCTACATGGGTGGGCTTCCATTTATTTTAACCATGCATTCCAGCAAAAAAATATATCTAATTCAAACCACTTATCTGTTCAGTTCAGTTCAATACTCAGCAAACTTAATTTGCATAATTCATCACTCCAGATGCATTATGGTCATTCTTTATATTTTTTTCCAGTTGCAGTTACATGCTATCAAACCCAAACAAATACATTAAAAAAAGAAAAAGGAGAAAAAAAAAACACCAAGGAAGACACTCAATTTAAAGCTTCATTGACTTTAACCATTTCTCAATTCAAATTCCCCATGTTTGTGATTTTATTGTGGCTAAACTAAACTCGTATATATGATTATTTCGCAACCAAAATACAATTTAACATAGTTGTTATGTATTTGCATACATATAAAACATAAATATATAGAAAGGAAGACTTTCTAATCTCCCATGTGGAAAAACTCCAAAAAATATATGTATATAAAAATAGGCCTATATAGGAAAAAAATATAGGAAAAATATAAAAAACAACTATAAAGCATTGTTGTAAGTGTTCAACTTTGCCAGGTCGCAAAATCGATGAAAAAGGGATTTAAAAGTCATATAGTATACGAAAAGGTAAGGTTTCTAGACGATCAATAACCTGGACGACAACAAAAGATCGATAAAGTCTCCGTAGTATAACACAGACAAGAAACGACATTCACAATTTCCTCAACAGTGTTCAGTCAGAAATAGGTTTAGAAACGTCAACTGAATTTCTTTTCATGTCACCGGCTTAGATTTTTTCAAAAACTATTGCATACATGTAAATCGTTTCACTGAAAACAAAAATTTGACATACTTCATCCTGTTATAAGAGATATCTAGCCTGTGTATGGCAGCAAAGCCGATCGATGCTCATTGGATTTTTGCAGGCCCCCCCCCCCTCCTCCCCCCAAAAAAAATATTTATCATATTCAATTTTTAATACAATATCAGTTTATTCAGTTTAGGTTAAATGAAGTATTAATCTTACATAACATAGTTTTAATGACATAAAAACATGTGAAGCTTCATTTCTTTCCCCTGTATGACATCACCAGAGTGGGAGGAGCCTAAAATAGCTTCAGATAGGACTGAATATTTGAATTTTCCACCAATTACATCAAAGGTAGCCTGTAAACAGATTTGGACCAATCACAGCGAGGCAGAAATAAGACACGCCCACCTGTGACGTCACTTGCGTCACCAAAGTGACTATTTTTACTACTGTATAGGTTTTCCAAACAAACTAAGCTAAAATTAAATAGATTTTTACATATAAAAATTATTAAATTATAGAAAATATTAAATTCCAGGATTTCCATGACCATGATACTTCAAAATGTTATATAATACAATTTAGAATAGATTAAGTTTGATAAAATACTTCTGTGAACAACTAAATCATTTGTAAATATTAATATTAACATAAATCTAGGTTTTCATTTTTCCCGATCTAATAAACTTCACATTTCAAATATTTTTCCATGAATTCAAGTACTGTTTTAAAATTCCCTGACTATTCCAGGAAATCCAGGAATGTTATAATATAATACAGATGAAGTTTGACAAAATATTTATGTGGCCACATAAATCATTTTTAAATATTAAAATTTCTAGATTTTCATTTTTCCTATAATTGATAATAACTTTCAAATTTCAAAACTTTTTCTAATATTTCCATTATTATTTTCTAATTCCATGACTATTCAAGGAAATTCATGAATGTTGTAGCTTAGCACAAATGAAGTTATATGTACAAATTTAGAATGTTGAAACATTGAAATTTCTATATTTTCCATAATAAATTTCAAATTTCAAAAATTATATACCATTTCAAAATTTTCATTACAATTCCAAATTTAATGACTATTTCCAGGAAATCCAGGAATTCAATTACAGTAGACACTTTATATAAATGGACTTCAACGTCCAGTGTTGCTAAAGTAACTTGTTTTATAGTGCAATATACAATTATTGAATTATATCCCATTTTAGAGATAGGCCTACTTCAGGAAAATATATTTTATTTTGTGGATTTCAAAAAAGTTATACTTCAGTATATTGAAGATAGGTGTGCTTTTAGTGGAAATAATATCACCGGAAGACAGGCTTTGTTTCCTCAATCCAATCAGAGAGTAAATTCGCTCTGGTTCATGTGTGCAATTTCAAAAATTGGTTGGGTGTACTAGAAAAGTAAAAATACAAAAAGAAAAATTCCACACAAAAGGAAGAAGATAATGTTATAAACTAAAAAGTAATAAATGAATAATATACCGTTGTTGCATGTAAATTTTGTGTCACGACTTTTCCAGTGGTCACCCCCTTTTTGCAGTTACAGAAATTACCAAAATGTGGGTCATTGAAATTTTACAACAAAAAATTTTACAACAAAAAACATAATCATGTTGAAAACCAGGATATTAACCCAGTGTAGCCCTTCAAAGTTGCAATAAAGTGTACTATTTTTGTGTAAAAACTGGCAACACAACTGCCAAGCATAGTTATAGTAGGATATAAACTGAAACTGCAAAACTTTTTAGTACAATTATCGATTTTTAATCAATTATTTTTCACTTTATATGAGGAATAACCATTTCAAATTTGTTCTAGTTACTTACATAAAATTAAATTTAGTCTTAAAGGTGAACTGACAGGGTTTTGTAAGGTACCCTGATAATTGTTCTGTAAGTAGCTATTTGTGTCCCTTATACACTGGTGCAACCAGAAATCCATTACAAATTAAAAAAAAAATTATACGCGTTTTACCGAGCAAAGCGTTTCTATGGTTTCTACGGAAAAGGCACTGAGAAAGGTACTGACTTGCGAACAACTTTGTAATGGATTTCTGGTTGTGCCAGTGTATAAGGGGCACAAATAGCTAACTTACAAACCAATGATCAGGGTACCTTACAAAACCCTGTCAGTTCACCTTTAATGTGATTATAATTTTTATTTTATCTTTGTAAATTAATTTCCCAGTATTTTATTTTTTTTTTAATATAAACAATTTCAACAATGTTTTAAGTGACTTATCATTGTTTATAACATTTATAAAAGCACTTATTTCAGTATGTATAATCACCATACAGGATGAACACATGAATCTTAAAATAAGCTAAAAGTAGATGCAGTTCAAAAATAACACACTAAATCTATTATAGACTGCTGACTCTTGGAAAAAATACACACAAAGCTTGTGTCTAGTGTTCTGTCAATTGGAAATTCGCCAATCAAATCCAATGAATAATGCAAACATATGGATTTCTGTCTCATTTCCTTTCCACATTTTTATAAAAATAAAAGTTTATAATAGTTTCTATGAATAGGCCTAAAAATTATTATTTTTGCAAGTGAGTTTGCAAAAGTTTCATGTCTATCATGTTAAACTCAACAAACAAAAATATATAGTACTGAGAAAGCCAAGTTGTTTTGGCATACAACCAACAAATTAATTCTGGAAAACTATACAAAAAACTTGCAGTTAAACAAAAAGCAACAAAGTGTATTTTTTAAAAGAAACAAAACAAAAAAGAAATGAAGCATATATAAATTGAAAAGGAAGCCAGAAACCGCTATAATTTATTATTCATCGCGTTTTCTGTCAAAATTGATCGAGTTCAACTTTTGCTAAGTGTTGTAAGAAATCTATATATAGGCCTATTTAATGCAATTCAAGAAATAAATTATTTATGAGAAGTTTTCTATTAAAGTAGGCCTAATATATATTTTTAATCCCCTACAAAAACTTTATTTTCAGTATAAAATGCTAATAGACTATATAAGTAAATGATTGGGTCAGCCAAAAACAAAATGGCCGCCGTAAAAAAATTTCAAACAGTGAAATTAATTTAACAAATTTATTTAATTCAATTTGAAATAGGCCTATATTTTTAATATACAGCATTAAATAATTAAATTTACATCAAACTAAACATTTTTATTATTTTACTATATAATATTTTATCAAATGTGTAGATTAATTAAAATAAACTTCAATAGTAATGTCATCATAATTAGTCTGTCAACAGATTTTGCAACTGACCATGAAACACTAACATGTTTTTGAGAAATATCATTTCCTTATGTCCTTCATATCACCTCTGCAACTTTTATTACTAATTAATTCAATTTTTCTAAATACCATAATAACATTTCATTTCCTTATTAGATTTCACAAGATATTAATTTTTACAAATTAATTTATATTGTATTCTGTCAAAATTATTTTATTTCTCTGATATTAATATTCTAATCAATAAAAACATTATTCAAATTAACTAAAAACTTAGACAAGTCACTTGTTTAATGAAAACTTTATTATTTAGTTAGTTTTATTAAAACTGAAATGTGATTTTAAATAAAAAATATTGTGTATGTCAATAAAAATAAAAATAAAATAATTGTAATAATTAAAAATAAACATAAAAACCAAAATTAAATTTAATTTAAAAATTAAAAATAAATAATAAAAATATTGTGTCAATAAAAATAAATATAAAATAAATAGCTATAATTAAAAATAAACAAAAACCAAAAATTAAAATTAATTTAAAAATTAAAAATAAATAATAAAAATATTGTGTGTCAATAAAAATAAATATAAAATATAATAATTAAAAATAAATAAAAACAAAAATAAAAATAATTTTAAAATTGAAAATAAATAATAAATAACAAAAATAAAAATAAACAAAAATCCATGTAAACATTTAAACTAAAACAAAAACAAATACAATTATTGCAAAAATTTAAAATAAACCAAAAATCAACATAACAAAAATCAACAAAATACCAAAATTAAAACAAAGTAAAAACCAACAAAAATAAAAATTAACAAAAATGCCAATGAAAAATCAAACAGTAACAATAAAAAATAAAAACAAATACAAAATCAATAGCAAAAACAGAAATAAAAACAACAATAATAATAATAAAAATAATAATAATATTAATAATAAACAAAAACTTCCTATTTTAATTTCTTCCAATATGGTCCCTTTTCGTTATAACTTATTTTGCAGCGCCACCTGGCCATCAAACTATACATTGAAAACTGCTCAAAATTTACATTTCCACACATTTTGACGTCCAGGTGGCGCTGCAAAAAATCCAGCAACTTTTTGACACAATCTTTATATAAAATATAAAATATTCGCCAATTTTATTTGAAATGATTTTCAGGTCAGTGGCAGGGCATTTCAACTTTGAAGGTTGTGGTATGAAATTGAATGAAGTTGGGCTGACGACCTTTTTTCGTAAAATGCAGACATTTTTTTGTACCCATTGTCCAACACAACACATCGATATCTTTCTTTTCTAGGCCTATAGCTACCTCTCACAGTGTAATTCATTTTTTATATGGCCAAGAATGACGCATCAATCGACTATTGATATGCTAATCGATTTGTCACGACTAAAAAACTTTTCCTTTGTCACCAAACTACGCCATTACTAGTAAGAATTCAGCGCAAGTAGTTCTTAATATTTTCTTAGTCCTAACACATTTCTGCTTAAAATTAAAAATTCCCATTAAGTCTGTAGAAAATAAACTTTGTCAAAATGCTATATTTGATCTATATCTCCAATTTCTTTATTTTAAAATCATTTTTTAACACATTCCCAGTGTTTTTTAGCAGAAAAACTTCAAAAACTGTAAATTAGGCTTAACATCAGCAACAAAGTTGCTTGAGATTCCCTTCTTCGCAAGTTTTCCTATATTTTAACACTGAAATGTTGCACGGAAAAATATTGCATGCAACATAATTGCAAATGCTCATTTTTATTAATTGTAAACATTATTTACATGTTTAATAAATTACCCCATTGTAAGTAGACAATAAACTTTGGCAACACTGTTGACCACAATCTGCTATTTGATGCATATCTCCAATTTCTTTATTTTAAAAGCAATTTTTACCACATTGTCCGTGTTTTTTAGCAGAAAATCTTCAATAAATGCAAATTAGGCTTAACATCAGCAACAAAGTTGCTCGAGATTCCCTTTTCCGCAAGTTTTCCTATATTTTAACACTGAAATGTTGCACGGAAACATATTGCATGCAACATAAATGCAAATGCTGCTTTTTATTAATTGTAATAATTATTTGCATGTTTAATAAAATATCCCATTGTAATTAATGCTAACCATGCTTCCATATTTATTTTAGGATATGAGTATAGTACTAAAACACTTACTGGGATGGGCAAAAATTCAGCAACAACAAAGTCAAATGCTTGTTTGTGTCTGCAGCAATACCCAAGTTAAGTAAATACAGGGAGGGTGAAAAGTCAGTCAAATAAGTTAAAGTTCAACAAGGGTCAAATGTAAATCAGTATTCTTCTTACCTAGTCTGACTATGCTGCGAGGCCTAACATCTTCTTGCCACCCTGCAGCCACACAGGAAGCCCCGTAGAGCAAGTTCAACACGAAAATTAATAGTAATTTCACGCCTTGGTCACGCCTACAGCTTCTTCTCATTGGTCCATGTATCCTACTGCAAGCCGCCATCTTTAAAAATCACTCAAACGTTTTCCTCTTCAAATCCAACTCTTCATTAATGGCCACAAAACCTGAAAAATACAAAATAAACACCACCTATTAATAAAATCTACAGAAAAATCTTATTGTTACATGCATTTTCATATACAAATATTGAACAGAAACGAAAAATGATTCAACTGGACATTTGATGAAAATGAGTTTTTGTAAAATAATTGAGTAGTACAAATAAATAAATAAATAAACAAGTAATTAATTAAATAAATAAATAAGTAAATAAATAAATAAATAAATAATTAATTAAATAAGTAAATAAATAAATAAATAAATAAATAAGTAAATAAATAAATAATTAATTAAATAAATAAATAAATAATTAATTAAATAAGTAAATAATTAATTAAATAAGTAAATAAGTAAATAAATAAGTAAATAAATAAACAATTAAATAAATAAGTAAATAAATAAGTAAATAAATAAATAATTAATTAAGTAAGTAAGTAAATAAATAATTAATTAAGTAAGTAAGTAAATAAATAATTAAGTAAATAAGTAAATAATTAATTAAATAAATAAATAAGTAAATAAATAAGTAAATAAATAAACAATTAAATAAACAAACAAACAAACAAACAAATAAATAATTAATTTTTTGGATTTATAATAAAGCCATATTAAACAAAATTCGCATTTTTATATTAATTATTTATTCAAAATGCTATATAAACATTTTTTAAATATTTATAAATTACATGAATATGCTAAATTTGCTGTGTATATTTATTATTATTTGTGGCAAACATAGCTCATAAAATAGGACATCCATATGACTTAAATTAAACAAAATTCCATTTTTATATTTTGTTTATTTATTTTAAATTATGTACAAAATTTGTTTTAAAAATATAAAATTTACCCAATTTATCATTTCAAATTCTTAATTATATTGGTAATGATACTGATGATTTGTTAAGTTTATTACTATGTTTAAAATTAAGAAATATTTATTTATGTTTGGAGCTATATGTACAAACAAGAATTGATTTCAGTTGAGACCTTGTTTGAGGCTACACAAAAATAGTGAAACCAATAAATATTTCCATTACAGCAAGGTGCTTGGAAAAATTCAGAAGGGACCAAAGTTGCCTCCTGGGCTTAAATGCTCATTAAAAACTCATTTTTGCCATTGGCAAATGGAAATAAAGCAGAAAAAAGAGAGTTTCATTTGCATGCCAATGTCACCACTCTTTTAATAGCACCATCTATTCCCAATTGGGAGTTTGGCAAATTGACACCAGATGGCGTACAGTCGAATCGACCCATTGCAGGCTAAGGCAAGGGGGCGTAACGGAATTTGAACACCAATCACGTGACATTAGCAGTGTGACGTGAAGTGCATTCGGATGTGCCCCATGCAAAAAGCGGAAAATGCAATCAGATGACAATATTGGTGGACCAATCAGGCGTGACAACCGACGACACGTGCTAACCGAGGGTCACGTGACTTCACCCAACCAACCCAGCTGATGTCATCAGTCATCCACAAAAAGCCCATTTCAAAACCAATGTCACATACATATCCCAAATCCCCATGTTATAGTAATTTGTAACAATCTTTTAAAAACATAATAAAGTAAAAATGTTGCCAAAATTCGGGGAATGCCTCAAGACACTTAATTTTTTTGTTGAATATAGCTAAGACATGTGTATACCATGTGTACATTTCGGATTTTAAATAACTATTAAACATTTTATTTAAAAAAATAACGATCATTACTTTTCGAATTACTGTCATAGAAATAATCATTATACCAATTTCTTTTGTTTTGGCAAAATTGTTTCAAATTCCCTGACTTTTCCAGGTTTCCCTGACTGTCATTAACCCTGTTAGTCTTGACTTTTTGTTTAGTTAGTACTACTAACAAAGAGTTTTATTACTACTATTTTTTCTAACTTATTAATTTAAATTTAAAACATTTCCAGGGAAAATCGAAGAGATTTTTTTGAATATAATATACTAAAAATGTTGCCAAAATAAAACTAATGTCTCGAAGTACTTAATTTTTTTGTTGAATATAGCCAAGACATGTGTCTTCCATCTGTACATTTCGGATTTTGAATAACTATTAAACATTTTATTTTAAAAAATAACGATCATTACTTTTCGAATTACTGTCATAGAAATTATCAATATACCAATTTCCTTTGATTTTGCAAAAATGTTTACAAATTCCCTGACTTTTCCAGGTTTCCCTGACTGTTATTAACCCTGTATAATATGTATGTCTGGACTTCTTATTTAGTTAACACAACTATTTTTTTTTTAAATTATTAATTTTAAATTAAATCATTTCCAGGGTAAATCGAAAAGTAATAGTTTTTTATTATTATATTATAGTAAAAATGTTGCCAAAATAAAACTAATGTCTCAAAGTACTTAATTTTTTTGTTGAGTACACCAAAGACATGTGTCTTCCATGTGTACATTTCGGATTTTAAATAACTATTAAACATTTTATTTAAAAAAATAACGGTTGTTACTTTTGGGATTACTGTCATAGAAATAGCACCATTATACCAATTTCCTTTGTTTTGGCTAGAAATTTGCAAATTCCCTGACTATTCCAGGTTTCCCCGACTGTTATTAACCCTATATAACATAAGTTAGTAGTCACTGTTTATTTAGTGCATACTACTAACTAAGGTTTCCTATTAAAGGGGTTCTTATTATAAGGGTTTGCTGTACAAAGGAAATGAGGGCTACATGCATGAGAGTCACGTGGTTGAAAACGACCAATGAAAGAGGGTCAAATAATAGGAGAAAGTGTGGGAAAAGTGGAGTTAGAGAAGTTTGAACTATAAGATGAGATGAAGGTATATAGTGTGAGATGCGACAATTGGAAAGTGGACAGACACATGGAGTCGACTTCTTGGTGGTGGTCAATGGATGAAATCCGGTGAACAAAGACATTTGCTAAGCCTAAAACTGCCATTAAACGTTCACATCACGTCTCGAGTCATTCGTGCACCGATTGAATTTCTTCTATTTGAACCCACCAATTGCCATTTCGCCTTTTTTCCTACATTGCATTCGACCAGAACCAAAATGGCCGCCGCCGCTTTTCAATGTCTCAATGCAACCAGCGCCATTTTCTTTTTTCAACCCATTTTTTAACTCACATTTTCCCACTTTCTTCTCATTCTGCCAATCCTGTTTCAAATACAATTCCATCTTCTTTCTATATATACACACACTTATACACTCACCAATGATTACTAATTGATTCCCAACGATCTTAATCTCTCAATTGCAGTCTTCACAAAAAATAAATATAAAAAAAGTAAGAAGTGGAAAAATAATGGCCGAATTTAAGTGGTGCCAAATGACGTCATAGCTACACCAGCGCCATCTTTAATGTCAAACAAAAGTCTTCTTTGTTTTCTATGCTGAATATCGGCCAACTTTAGCCGGATATTATTACCACACTTTAATTTATCTACAATATTTAAAATATTTTAACATTTTATTCCAAAATCTAAAACAATATTCCAACATTTTATTCCAAAATTTAAAACAATACTCCAACATTTTATTCAAAATCTTTAAAACAATATTCCAACATTTTATTCAAAATCTTGAAACAATATTCCAGCATTTTATTCAAAAATTTAAAACAATTTTCCAGCATTTTATTCCAAAATTTAAAACAATATTCCAGCATTTTATTCCAAAATTTAAAACCATATTCCAACATTTTATTCCAAAATTTAAAACAATATTCCAGCATTTTATTCAAAAATTTAAAACAATATTCCAACATTTTATTCCAAAAATTTAAAAAAAATCCTAACATTTTATTCCAAAATTTAAAGTAATTTATTCCAAAATGTAAAGCAATTTATTCCAAAATTTAAAACAATTTATTCCAAAATTTAAAGTAATTTATTCCAAAATTTAAAGCAATTTATTCCAAAATTTAAAGCAATTTATTCCAAAATTTAAAGCAATTTATTCCAAAATTTAAAGCAATTTATTCCA
>JAQFZQ010002815.1:0-12558 GCA_034696005.1 Glomeris marginata | reverse complement strand
TACGCTCGAGCATGCGCACTAGAACGTACCGGTCGGTACCGGTGCAGGGTTGAGGGCAGATTGCAGACGCTAGTGCTGCCACCTAGATCTCTACTGGCAACGTCCGCAAGCTATTTGTGTCACGTCTCCCATTGGTTCGCGTGTCTGGATACCGCCTACAACGGGGTGGTGTTGTTAAGTTACGCAAATCCGAGTTAGCATAGGTGTGGCCATTCAAGCGAAAGGATAACCGTACGAGCCAATGGCAGTGCGACGATTTCACTGATCTACCCTCCCCTAACCTACCCCTATGGACCAACCTATATTGCATTGTAGGGACGTTGTAGAGAAGAGATGCTCAGCTCTGCTAACCTTGGGCTTGTTGTAGACTTTGGCTGTATACTCTTTGTGCTTTGACTCCATTTGCTGCATACGAAACGGACGCTAATGCACGAACGGTAAATCGGCGATGATTTGATATATGCGGGGAATATTTTGACGGCAAAGTAATAATGGCCGGCGATCGATGTGTTTTTCGTGGTCCAGTGTGAACGCCGGCTACGGAGTCGGCCATATTGGAACGCCTCGCTTGACGAAAAGATGATGCCCAAGAGAATCATGTGTAACTGGACGCACGAAGAAACTCTGGTACTTCTGTGTTGTTTGGACGAATTCAAAAGGCGCAACGAGGTATCGGTGAAGAAGGATCGCATCACAGTAGACGATATGTTCCGTGAAGTTTCCACCAAACTCTGGAAGATGGGTTTTGCAAAATCCAACTCGCAAATCAGATGCAAGTGGCGCAACATGAAGAAAAAATACAAGGTGGTGAAGGCGATGAATCTGTCGTCTACTGCAGCAGTGAAAGAGTGGCGATATTTTAGCCAACTGGCCAAATTAATGGGCAAAGGCTCGACGGCTTCGTGGGTGGAAGAGTCGCCTGCAAGCTCCACCAGTACTTCAGAAACATCCAAAAAGATGTCCTCTCTCCCAGTTTCTACCAGGGTTACGAGGAACCGCTGCTCTCTTACTGGTCTCTTATACTTAATAAGGGGCAAATATAGTTATAACGTGATTGGTCATATATATTCTAAAAGACGTGATTAGGAAGAACTTTAGAAAATGTAACAAATTGCTACATTGGAATGAGTGCAAAGGTTTCTGTTCATGAAATCATTAATGATTATTATCAGGAATTGGCGACTTGCAAAATATAAAGGTAGTTCATAGAAACCCTGTGCAAACTACTGTTTAGTGTTTAGGACCATGCAGTTGATCTATAGGATTTTTTCATTGCATACACTTTATTTATGAATAATATTCTGAAAGAAAAAGTGACAATACTTGTAATTTCTTTACAGTGTGACGGAGGATGTTTCTGTTCAGTTTTCATCTTTTAATTTGGGAATTATGTTGACTATTTCACTGTTCTGGACTTATTGGTGAACTATTATTGCAGGTGGAGATGTGACTTATGCTGAAACACCTCCGGAGTCATCGCGTACTGGCAGTAACCAGTCTTCAGCATCTGAGGCGGCAAGTGGTTCTTCATCAATGGGCCGAACTCGAATGGAGCGAAATGCATTCAATGATCGCATTGATTCAGGTAAATTATTTCCTGTGCAACCATTGGTATTGAAGATTATTCACATTAACTAAATGTCAAAACTTGGTAAATTATCACAGGCAACAATACTAATGCGACAAAGCCAACCAGTGCGATAACTCGCTCAGCGCGTGCTGACAAAGTTTGTAACACTGCGTCTCCTTCGAAGTCTTCAGATGTCAGTATGTCTATGGTCAATGACTCTGCTATTTCAGGAAGTAACAGACGTTATGGTAAGCTGCAATTTAAACAGATAATGTAAAAGCTATTCTCCTGCATGAAACAATACCTTTTCCAGAAAATTGTTGCAATATATAATTAGTAAACAGCGCAACCTGACATGACAAATACTATAACTGTGGCTGTGTAACTTACTCATTTTGTGTGATTATTATCTGTCATGGATTTGTACGTACTATGTGCAGATGCGGACATAGGAGCAAGTACTTCAGCGTCAAGCACAGAGACGTCAAGCATTTCGCGAGACTTTTACCTGGACTTCTGCAAGCAACAGATGGACTTCATGCAGCAGAGCCATGCACAGCAATTATCATGGTTCAAATCACAAATGGAGATTAACCAACAAAATCACGTGCAGCAACAGGCATGGTTCCATGAGCAGATGGTGCTGCAGCGGCAGAAGGAGGAAGAAATGATAAGGCGCCAATTTGAACAGTCCAAAATAATGACAGAGTCCATTGTGTACAGACTCTTTGATGGCATGTGCCAACTTGCCGACAACATCTTCAACAAGTCGATGACCCCACCTGCAGTGACACCTAGTTGTCCGAAAAAAACAGATGCAATGTCTCAATTGGCACTAGCCAGCATTGATCCAACTTCTTCCCCTGCTCGATGTGTGGTTCCTCCAGTTAATCTAGATTCGCTTGCTTGCAGCCCTACAGGTTCCGGAGAGGTTGATCGCGCTGTGGATTGCGTGACACCAGATGAATCCTCCCCTACACATGTCCTGCAAATAACCCAACCTTTCTCGATGATGGATACGTCAAAATCTAATGAAGAACCTTGAACATGTATATTTCATGGCTGTTGGAACCAATTTTCCTGTGGCATATTACACATGTTCAGTTCTAATTTTGTCTGCATTACGGTCATCACATGCAGAGAACTGTCATCAATGATGTTTTACAAGGGCTGTTGTTAAGTTGTTGATGATTTATGTTAATTTTTATCACTTCACAATGTACTGCTATTATTACATTATAATGATTTTTTTTATGATTGGGCATATTCGATTTTGGGTTTGAACTTCACTGGAATTGCACTTGTTGCAGGGAAATTATGTAACGTTAACAATTTCCAATTGATTACATATTTAACTTCGGTTGTTTGTCGCCCCTCGAGTCTAAATCTAAATGGTGACCTCTTCAATTGTATCCATTTTTGTATAATTTGTGAGTATTGCTGCCATAGAGATTTTGTGCGTATTGCATGCATATTAAGAACGGTATTTACAACTAATGCCAGCTACAATTTTTCAATTAAGATCCATGCACGTATTGGGGTGGTTTTATAATGGTTGATATTCTAGTTTGGGTCATATTTCATAATTTTATTAATTTAATAGTACATTATACGGCAGACCTGATAAGATGAGCATATTGTGCATACTGAAGTTCAAATGGACTCGCCTGTTCAAATGTAATCGTTCACATTTCATAAACTAAAATAATTTTGTATCTTAATGTGCGGAGTTGCTTAAACTAGGCAAGACATCACTTTTTAAAAATGTTGTGTTATGTATGCTGACGGCAGTTCATGTTTACAAGAATTGTGAAAATCTAATAAATGTACTTAACATTATTTTTCATCAAACATTCCACAGCGAATGGATATTCTGTTTGTTATCAGTCCACTCTGATATTGCTCCTGAAATTAGCATTCAGTTGTGATAATGTTATTTTTTCCAGTGGGGTAAGTTAGTGTTGTTGGGGCCTTCAAAATATTTGTCATTACAAATATAACATTTGATTGGACCAACTATACTCTTTTTCAAGCGAGACCTTGCAGTGGACCCGCTGGCACTCGTCGCCACCCTTCCCTTCGGGGTGAAAGTAGACTCGCCGGTGCGCGTGTAAAAAGGTGAGTCTACTTTAATCAGGAGGGGTGGGGGCGGCATGTGGTGACGGGTCCAGTGCAAGGTCTCGCTGGTCATAGTGTTTTCACAAAATTAGTTCTAATCTTTAAAAAAATATGGCTATTGAGAAAAAAATTAATTATTTGTTAACTGGCAGTTATAATGAACCATGTGAATGGTGTATGATGTTCTTCCACAATCCATTATTTATTATCTTTACAAACCATTCCATCCCTACTGTTCATAGGATTATTTGATAGGCTGATATGGTGTGCAGAATTGTGTAACAAAGCCAGCCCGGGCTCACAAGCAAAATGTTAAAAGGCTACTACAGTATAAATATTGTATAAGGATATCGGAACACGCATTTGTGACTTCGTATTTGTCCGCGAAATCAATTCTGCAATATTTTGATTATTAAGAAAGTTATTGCATGTGGCCCTTTACTTTCATCCACCAGGTATATTTCTTTAATTTACTAGGCCAAACATACTTATGTATCTGTTAATTCGTCCGAATGCAAAAATGGTTCTCAGTTTCAGTGGAAAAATCCAATATACCGGGGTGGGCTTGCATGCATGGGTTAGAATAGGTAAATTTACCTGTACGCGTAGTCAATTAAAAAATGCATATGAATTCCTATAGGATGTTTAAAAATTGACAAAAATTGGTAATTATGCTAATTAATTTGTGCGCTCAACTTTGTAATTTACACAAGGTTTCTAATGAGAACCGTTGCAAAGATAGACATTAATTGACCTTCAAAAACTTTGGCAAGGTCAGCGAAAGTTGGTTTACCCAAAAGTATAACTTTTTATTCAATCCTTCGAAAATAAGTGGAGGGGTCGGACTGCATACTTGCATGTATTTTAATTGATTAAAATAATTATATTTGATGTATATGTATATGTTTTGAATATTTCATGCAAAAGAAATTACATCGTTGGTTTTAATTTATATTCATCAGTATAATGTGCGGCCTGAGAAATTCCATTCCATGTTATTTCAATTGAAAGTACATTGTTTATTATATTTTATATTGCCATATTGCCAAGTGCTAATTCCAAGGGTGCTATAACCCAACAGATGCGCCACCTATCCACCAGGCGGCGCTTTAGAGCAGTACCCTACCCTGGGTGCTGCTGTATTTCCCCTTGGAATTTACCTTGGCTGTACATCGTGGATGGTACGTTCCGGTTGGCACGTGGAGTCGCACATTCTGTGCTATACTATTAGTATTTTCACCACATGCAGTCGGTGTGCAACTAATTTTCTAGTAGATGACAACAATGACTGGTCAGGTATGTATCATGTATGTGAAAAAATTTAGAGATTGAGATATAGCACATGTAAAATTGTGATGTGCCACGCGCATATCGAAGATCGCGTATTGGTCCGTTCCGGAATAAATATAAAGTCATTGTGCGAAGCCGCATTGTAATATAGCTATAGTCAAGATTTCCTTTTTGTATAATGCGCGCAAATTGTAATTAATTTAATTGACTACTGTGTATATTCGTTATTTTCAGCAACGGCCTGTAAAATCTGAGCGTAAGGGCACTTTCAAAGTGAATACTTTATTGGAAATTGAAAGGACGGTTCAGGAGAAATGGAATTCTGGGAAAGTTTTTGAAGTTGATGCTCCCTCCAGTGAATACGAACTAAAGAGGCAAGTTTGATGTTCGTCACAAGTTTAAATTAAAATAAATTCCAAATTTATTATCATTACGTTTGCTATATTTTCAGAAAGTTGAAATATTTTGCTACCATTCCATTTCCTTATATGAATGGGCGTTTACATTTGGGACATGCATTTACAATTTCAAAAGCAGAAGTAAGTTATGTATCCCAGGAGAAATTCTTCTGTGCAAAATCGAGCACACTTCTTATTACATGCCTGTATGCAGTCGATACGTAATAGACAAGAATGTTTTCAGTTTTCTTCACGGTACCAAAGAATGACTGGCAAAATATGTCTGTTTCCTTTTGGATTGCATTGCACTGGGATGCCCATTAAAGCATGTGCAGACAAGTTGAAACGAGAAATGGAAGATTATGGTTACCCACCACAATTTCCCAACACTGATGAAGTTGTTGTGCCAGATAAAACTGAGGAAATTATTCCCAAGGATAAGTCCAAAGGAAAAAAGGTATTGCCATGCACCTCAGTTGCATATGCAACTGTAAAAGCAAAAAAGCATATGCTTTTTACTTTTACAGAACAACCCTAATAATAATTCTTCTGCACTTTTAAAAATGACAGAATGTATGTGTTATCACGAATAATTATTGCTAGAGCAAGGCAGTGGCAAAAGTTGGAAGTTTCAAGTTTCAATGGGAAATCATGTACTCCATTGGATTAAACGATGAGCAAATCCGTAATTTTGCTGAGGCTGATCACTGGTTGAAATACTTTCCTCCTCTTGCCATCAAAGATATCCAGTTTCTGGGATGTTGTGTATGTATTAATCGCATATTTCGTACATGCTGTGTCTGCGAATGAATAACATAATATAAATTTGAAATATTATATAGGTGGATTGGCGGCGCACTTTTATTACTACCGATGCCAATCCATACTTTGATTCGTTTGTACGTTGGCAGTTTGTGCGTTTCAAAGAAAGACAGAAAGTCAAGTTTGGTAAACGTTTTACCATTTTTTCACCATTGGATAATCAACCCTGCATGGATCATGATCGAAGCACAGGAGAGGTAGTTATGACACTTTTAATGATTGTGAATAAATTAAACAGGCATATTCTGTTATACATTGTGGAAACTTGAACAACGTGAATTGAGATGTGTTTGTTAAATGAATCAAACCTGTGCCAGCCAATAATTTGTTGATGTTTGTAAACCTAGGGTGTTGCCCCACAAGAATACACTTTGATCAAGATGAAGATTTTAGAGTTTCCCCCTAAACTTAGGTAAGTTCCGAACTGTGGAATTTTATCTTTGTAATCGTTTGATTTAGCATCCTAGTGCAAATAACAAAGTTGCACAGCACCATGTATTTAGCATAAATATAAATATAATAACATTGACTGGTACATGGCAACTTGTAAATACATATTGCATTGCATTGATTATGCAAACCTTGTATTTCCTAGTGCTCTGAAAGATCGCGCCACGTATTTGGTTGCGGCCACATTGCGCCCTGAAACAATGTACGGCCAAACCAACTGCTGGGTGCATCCTGATATCAAATACGTGGCTGTTGAATTGGCCTCCAGTGAGGTTTTCATATGCACCAAACGATCTGCGAGGAATATGAGTTACCAAGGCTTCTTCAAGAGCAATGGAAAAGTGGATGTCATCATGGAGATAAATGGAGAAGTATGTTTATTTTCCCCCTGATAAATCCATGATGAATCTTGAATTTTTATTACATTTCAAAATCGCAGGATTTGATAGGCATCCCTCTCAGTGCTCCCCTTACTTCATATTCCACAATTTATGCATTGCCAATGCTTACTATCAAGGAAGACAAAGGCACGGGTGTTGTTACAAGTGTGCCATCAGATGCACCTGATGATTTTGCTGCTCTGAACGATTTGAAAATGAAGCGACCATTTCGAGAGAAATACAAAATATTGGATGATATGGTTTTGCCATTTGAACCAGTGAGCTCCATCAAAAATTAATATGGTTTTCATATTCAGAAATTATTCTGACCCCAATTTTTTGCAGGTGCCCATTATTGAAGTTCCTGAATTAGGAAATTTGAGTGCTGTTAAAGCATGTGAAATGTTTAAAGTTCATAGTCAGAATGACAGGGATAAGCTTCAGGAGGCTAAGGAAAAAGTGTACCTCAAAGGATTTTATGATGGAGTAAATTTGATTGTTATATATTAATTTTCTTAGTTTTGAAACTTTGACAACATGCTTGTTGAAATATTTCAAAGGTTTTGCTGGTTGGAAAGTATAAAGGTGAAAAGGTACAGGATATTAAGAAAAAGATTCAACATGAACTGATTGCATCGGTAATTTGTGTTCCATTTACTTTTGCACTTCATTTGAATTCAAGGAAATTTTGTGTAGAACATGAGAGGAAGTAAATAATTTAAAATCTCAAACTTTTCTTTGAATTTCAAATTCTGCATGTAAGTAACAATGCCATCACATTTACAATGAAATACACTTTAAATCTATCAGAATGAAGCAGCTGTATATATGGAACCAGAAAAGCAAGTACTCTCCAGATCATCTGATGAGTGTGTTGTTGCACTTTGTGATCAATGGTATTTTCAGTGTGAATGTGAACACCTACTGTAAAAGTATTTCATTTATAAATGCAAGTTTGATTTAATAATAGGTATCTGGATTATGGCGATGCAACTTGGAAAGAGGAAACACTCAAGCATATCGATTCACTCGAGACTTATTCGGAGGAAGTTCGCCGCAATTATTGCGCATCGGTAAATTGGTTGCGCGAACATGCTTGTTCCAGAACTTATGGACTTGGTAAATTGCAGCACTTGATTATTAGTTGCCCACATTTAAGATGTAGCAGTAGTGTTTTCGCAGGATTAGTGAGAAAATTATTTTATCCAATTCTTAGGTTCAAAGTTGCCCTGGGATGAGAATTGGTTAATTGAGTCACTGTCAGATTCTACCATTTATATGGCATATTATTCTGTTTGCCACATGTTACATGGTGGCACAGTTGATGGTTCTGGGCAATCTCCATTCAACATTACGTACGTAGAATGCTGGCAAAAATATGAAGTGCTCAGTGATCATTGTTTACTGTAATATTGCTAATGCAATCAGATGTTGTATATTTAATTTAAGGCCAGAGCAGCTGACGCATGATGTCTGGGACTATATTTTCCTCCAAACTGACAAGTTGCCAATAAGCTTGATCCCACGAGAGACACTGGAAAAATTAAGGACAGAATTTTCATATTGGTATACGCATGTTTATTTATAATGGCAATGTATTTTTCATCACTAAGTAATATACTAACATAACTTGATGTCACTATCCAGGAAACTTCTTAATTTGATAACAAATAAACGTTTGCATTACAAATTGTTCTTTTTGATTTACCCTCTGATTTCTTGCTATATTTGTAACTTGGTCAAAAATGCAACGTTTTTTGTTTGTTTATTGACAGGTATCCTGTTGATCTCAGATCTTCTGGGAAAGACCTAATCCCAAATCACTTATCGTACTATTTGTACAACCATGTTGCTATGTGGCCCAAACAGAAAGAAATGTGGCCACGGAGCGTCCGAGCTAATGGTCATCTGTTGCTGAATTCTGATAAGGTTAGCATTGGATCACTTCTGATTATAGCAATACATCCCAATAATTTACTTATGTGACATATACAAGTTAACATTTTGCACTGTCCATTGCGAATGAGAAATCACTTATTTATCTATTTGTTTTAGATGTCCAAATCTACTGGAAATTTCTTGACACTTGCTGATGCTGTCGATAAGTTTTCTGCTGATGGTGAGTATAGAAATAAAGCTTGTAATTATATGAAACCCGATATATTGCAGAACGTTTTCTCTAGCGTTTATTTGCTTATGTAATTTAATCTAATAGGAACCAGGCTGGCATTAGCTGACGCTGGTGACACAGTTGAAGATGCAAATTTTGTCGAGGATGTTGCAGATGCGGGAATTCTTCGCCTCTACACATTTCTTGAATGGGTCAAAGAAATGATAGCGAATAAAACCTTGCTGAGGACGGGTCCTTTTAACAGTTTCACTGACTTAGTATTTCAAAGGTTTAGCAAAATGATAGCATTATAATTTATACTTTAAGTACCAATATATTTATTAAATTGAGAGTTTCTTACGTTTACAGTGAAATGAACCAGAAAATTATCCAGACAAAAGACGGCTATGAAAGAATGATGTATAAGGAATGTTTGCGCACAGGATTCTTTGAATACCAGGTGAGATGAAATGTCCTATATAGAGTTTTATTTTGCATACAAACATTTATTTCCCATTTTAGTCTATCAGGGATAAATATAGAGAAGTATCTGTAGATGGAATGCACCACGATTTGGTTTTTCATTTCATCGAAACTCAATTACTGATCCTGTATCCCATTTGTCCACACATCTGTGAATATCTTTGGGGTCTTCTTGGGAAGGTTTGTTTCATTCTTTGATCTCAACGTGTGGTACCTAATCAAAATGATGCAATGAAGAAAAACCAGTTAATTCATTATTCTGTGTCGGAATACCAAACAATCCAATTTACTATAATGATGTATGGCACCACTTATGATTTTATTCACATGATTTTCAGGAAGAAAGTATCATTAAGGATGCTTGGCCCATTACAACTGGGATAGATTTGCTGCTATTGCGGACTTCAGAATATCTCATGGATGCCATTCACGAGTTTCGGTTAAGACTTAAAGCCCATTTGCTAATCAAAAAGGTATAATCTCGCCATGCAAGTTTAAAGATGTAATATGTTTATGGTAACACTTTTGTTTGGTAACAGAAAGGGCAAAATGTAAGTATTTCGAAACCTACTCATGCTACAGTTTGGATTGCAAAAACCTACCCAACCTGGCAATCTACTGTTCTCGCAACAATGGTGGAAATACGTAAAGTATGTTATCAAATAAATTGTTAAAGGTGAACTGACAAGGTTTTGCATGCTACCCTTTTGATATCACAATAAAATGTACTTAAGGCGGGTTTACAATGGGCGCAGCGTTATTTACATTGCTGCGCCACGCCATTTTGCGTTCGGTTTTGGCGTAGCGTCAGCCCTTGCGCACGCTGGCGTACAAGTTGAAAAATTTCAACTTTTGGCGTTGGCGCGCGAGCAAAAATTTTTACATGGTTTTTACGAGCGCTTGCGCAAAACGCTTGCGCTTTTGGCGCTCCATTGTAAACTCGCCTTTAATATCACTAATGACGTTGATGAAATCCGTGAAAAGAAAGTTATGAGCTAAAGGAGTTTAGTTGTTTTTGAATTTTCTGAGCATGCACAGTGAGGTGCGCACGACGTATGAGGCATCTGCTGCACCATAACTTGTGTAAAACGAGCCGACATGTTGTTTGCTCAACAGCAAGCACGTAATGAAGCTACTGGCAAGTTTGGCACACCATACACCATATTCGGTGATACATTATTTAAGGATGTTGATACTACCGCACATCCTACCGCGGGCAAAGCTGTTGTATTTTTTTTTTGTTAAAAAAGCTACTGCATTAAAAAATCTCACAATTTCAGCAAAATGCAAGAAAATTAGTGTGAGCTTATGATTAAATTCTGGTTGCAATTGGTGTCGACAATTTTAACCTTGTCAGTTCACCTTTAAATAAATTAACTTCGTTATTCAAATATTACTATGCTTTTCAATGCACAGTCTGTCGGAGCATTTGATAACAAATTAATAGCTGCTGAATTGCAAAAGAACCCAGAATTAGCCAAGCACAAAAAGAAGATAATGCCATTTGTGCAAACTGTGAAGGTATTTCTAACAAACATGTTAATAAAAAGAAGGCGATAACATTTGACATTTTCGCAGGAAAGATTTGAAAAGAATGGAGAAGCTGCCCTTAATGCTGTAGTTGATTACAGCGAGGAAGACATCATCCGTCAAAATATTGTGTATCTCTGTAACACACTCGAAGTAAGGAACTTCTTATTAATTTAAATTATGTAGTTCTTGTTTATTGGATTGTCAATTTGAAATTTTCCAGTTGGAAGGAGTAGATGTGAAATTTACATCGGATACAGAAACCGATGACAGAATTCGTGATGACTGTTGTCCAGGACATCCATTCATTACCTTCACATGTGCTGTATGTTAATTCAATTGCTGGGAAGCACAATTTTATAAAGTAACGAATATCTTTTGATGTGCATTATTTAATAGCCAAGTGTTACGGTGGTAATAACAAATCCGCAACCATTCAGCGGACGTTTTGAACAACGTGTTTTAATATATGATGGAGACTCGCCTCTAAAAATCACAACCAGATTATGCAAGTTGGACAAGTTTATAACAAGTTTGTTTCCATACTGAGTCTTATAAGAAAGTTATCAATATGCATCAGATGTTGTTTTAGGTAATTATGAAACGAATATTCCGCAGTAATTTTGAATATCAAAGCCAACCCCAGATTATGTGTACCTGACAATTATGTGATGCAGTATTGATTGCTGCTTTTATAATTGCATATCTCGTTGGGCAACCTTTCATTAATAACATTCCACCTTTCTAGATTCACAACGTGTTTCACTAATGAGATACGATGACATCAATTTGGGTCCTCGTCAAATTCCGCAACATGATCATCCCTTATTTGGGATGCATGCCATCAATGCTCTTGCAGTATTCCATGTTGATGTAAACAAACAAGAAATTTGGATTTCTGAAAATGGTACAAAATCAGAAATTGGAACACACATGTGTTATTTGGTTGATTATTGATTGATGGGTTTGACATCCCTGGGAATACACTTGTGCACAACGTGGGAGTCTTTTAGTATAAGAAAGTATATTTGTGTACGAAACGTGAACAATTACGTGTAACTATTTACATTTGTGCAACAATTTTGAGTACATCTTTGTTCCCTGGGATATGTCTATCTATTATCATATACCGCGTGTGGTTTGCAGAAATGATTTGGAAATGGTGGAATGGTAACCATAATATTTCAATAACTTTGAATTGATACCTATTTTTAGAACTTATTTTGTATTCACTTGTTCTAAAACAATTAAACTGTTTCAATGCAATATTATTTTATATGCATTCTAGCATCGATATATTAAAGGTGAACTGAAACGGTTTTTGACCTGGCAGTTTTCTTCAATAAGCAGAAAGATGAAGTAAAAAGAAACTGTTTGCCACTTCAGGTTTTGTAAAACGACGAATAT
>JAQFZQ010002814.1:0-12568 GCA_034696005.1 Glomeris marginata | reverse complement strand
AGGTGAACAGACAAGGTTTTGTAACATACCCTGGAAAGTGTGTAATTCTATAGAACTGATGCCAATAAAACGATTGGCGCCAACAAAACTTTTTTAAAAAATTGTTAGCAAAAGTTACGAGTAGTTATAGAGGGCGTCATGGAAGGTTGCAATAATGCTTCAAATGGCCTCAAATTTTCAGACAATATTCCTAAATTAGTGGCAATCAATTGCTAGTTTTTCAGGGTATGTTGCAAAACCTTGTCAGTTCACCTTTAATTTTCTATTTTTGGATATGTTGGCCATCTGTTAAAGTTATCTTGGACTTTTTTCGGAACAGTGAGTGATCAACATAGGTTTCACTGTATATACAGTATATACTATATAAATTGCAGGTGGCTTTTGGATCTTTAGGTGACACATTAGAGTGCTTTTATTTGACAGTTGGCATGTATAGTGTTGCACGTGTTTGTTTTCTACTTTCTTAGCTTTCAGTTGTGATGGTTTTGTAAAGGGACAGCCAAAAAAGAAAGCCTGAGCTGTCAAACCATTATAGGCTAACTATTAAAGAACGTGATTTGGATTGAAGTTGCAATTGCAGCTGAGTTGACCCAACAATGTGTCAGTTTCTCACACAGTTTGGAGAAGGGGGAGTTATTTCGATTGAAATGGTTTTTTGTTTGTACACTTGGAAACCGATGCCCTTATATGTGTGGGCCTATGTTTTGTGGATTTTTTTATTTTGGGGAGAGTTTATTGGGTAGAAATGGATCGATAAATCGTTGAAGGTGACACGTGCAAAGCGTTTCTTGAAGTTTCAAGTGAAATATCCCAAGATGTTGTGTGAAGATAGATGGCAAGGTGGCCTTTTGTTGCTGCATCCAAGTACACCACTTACTTTACTCAATATAAAGCTTATAGTACAGGCTTTAAGATATAGGATAGGGCCCCAAAGTCCTAGCTGCCTACACAACAACAAATTCAATTTTATTACACTATATGTATACAGACATTGCGATTTGCGAATTTAGGTTTATTTTTATTTCCAACTTTTATAGTTTTTGTTATTTTGCATTTATGTCTCTGTTTTGAATCCTCTGAATTACTTCTTATCAATTTGCACCATGTGCAGCATTTGGGATAGGTAACAACTTTTACAGATGTTTTTATTATATTACAAATGTTAACAGTAATTTATGTTTAGGTAATTTGAATGACTTGCCATTTAAATAACAGCTGTGTTAGTATTTCCTCACAAACATGTCAACCATTTGTATAATAGTATACATAATTTAAACTAATCTGGGAGATTTTTACAGTTGTACATATTATTGTAGGGATTTAGCTTAGTTGGTGTCTAAAATTAATTACACATTAGTTGTCTTCAAAATGTTGTTTAAATTTAGTTAATTTTAGGAAGTTATTTAAATGGGCCTATAGTTGACTTCAGGAAGTTATTTAAATATATAGTAGCTGACTTCAGAAAATTAGTTAATCTATAATTATAAGTCCCTGTAACAAATGCAAAGTAAATTACTAGTTGACTACAAAAACAAGTTAAATTTTAAAATTATTTGAATTAAATGTATGCCAAATTATAATATATTTATGAAATTCAATCCGATTTTATGATTGATATATTAGAACATGAAAGGTTATAATAAATAACAGAACTCTATAGCTTAATTTGTGTGAAGTAGAAGTGTAATGAATATTTTACCAAACTATATTTGTGTAAAAATATAATGATTTGTGCTCAATTTCCTCAAATTGAATTTGAAGGGTAAAAAGATTGAAACAAAGATGGAAGCCACCAAGTTTCTTTTACTTTTCATTTCACATTAGTTTGATGGATTTTTTCCCCCCTGTGCTCCATATGATGGATCCATTAATGTTACATGAATTTTAGATTGATTCAGCCAATCCAGAGTGAAACTGTCCCAATTTTTTGTGGTGAAAGTTGTTTTTGGTTAGCCTTGAGTATGAAACTTCTGAGTTTTCTTTCTTTACTTTTCTGTGTTTTCTTTCTAAATTTCTTTGTTATACATGTGTTTCTATGCTGCACAGTGTTATTGTTTTCATATCTTGTGGAAGAAGATATTGCAACAGAAAGTGGGTCAGGACGAAATTCAAGCAATTGAATTGCAAAGGATGTGGTTTGGTGGTAAAGTTGTATTTTTTTGTACTTTGGGCGCCATTTTTCCCTTACCCAATGTTGGCTAACCCTAGTTTTTTGTCTTCATTTCCTTCCCTACTTTTACGAGTATTTGCAAGCCGAACAGCTTTCCCAACTGTAACTGGATCTGTTGCGAATTTTCTCTCTCAGGTTTCATTCCATCCGTGTCTGTTTTGAACATTCAAAACGGCGGCCATCTTGGTTTTTTATGGATACTCATGAGGTTTATTTATTGCCGTTTAGGCATGGCTGTATTTTAAACAGTTGTGTTAACTTAATTGTGCATTAGTTTATATAATGTGTAAAACTTTAGCCAAAAACCTTTAATAATTTCCTTGAAGATTTTTGTTTATTTATGCTTAAAAAACAGTACATGTTTAATAAACCTATCTGTTAGGTTTTTGCTATCCCTTGGTATTACACCATAGACAGGTTTCACTGTATGTACAATATATATGCATTGTTTTTGCTATTTTTACGAAGCTAACATTTGCTAAATTAATAATTGGAATTTTGTTGTTTGCACAAAAAGTAATGAAGTTTTTTGAATATATCCTCCCTAAATAAAATTAGTTATTTCTAGTTCTTTGTGGTACTGCAGTAATAATGTCTAAAAGTGATGTGCATGTTTAAACAAGCAGGAATGATTGTTTTTTTAAACTAATGTTAAAACAAAGGAAAAGTTGGAAAACATGGGATCGATTTTGATTTTCTTTCTCCATTTTCACGGATGGACTGAAGTAGAATTCAGTCTGAAGAGTGTTTTGTTTTGCAAGTTCCCTTTTGAGAAAGTGGTGCTAAATGTTAGATAAACGAAATGTGTTTAGGTTGCATGCAAGACTAAAGGTTGTTGTTGTTGCGATTAGGGGGTTTATTTGATGTTATAGAGAGGGTCACTGGCAGCAAAGACCCTCTTTTCAGTTATTTTTGGCAAGGCAAACTGTGCTGGAACATGACTTTCTGGCAACCCTTGTTTACCAAAAGGGGTGAGATATTTTTGGTGCGAGGTATACAAACTTGTCAAAGAAAGTAAGAAAATATAAAAGAATACACTATAAGCAGTTGGAATTCTTTAAGGCTTTGTTTTTGTGCCAAAAATGTGTGCAGTGTTCAGGAAGTGCTCGGAAAATGTTTGGGAAATGACATCATCAACATTCTGAATTATTTTTAGTGTCAGGGCAGTGGGTGACTGGGAAAATTATTTTGAATATTATTACTATAGTGGTAGTCAATGTAGAAATAACAATTCCCAGATGTGAAATTATGTGGTATACTGTTGTTGCAGAATTGAAACAATTAAAACCGATTTATAGCTTTTATGAAATGCTCTTCAAAAATATAACTGCAATGTATGGTAATGTTAATTGCTGCCCTAAATAATTTAATTACTCTTCAGACGGCAAAACGATTACCTACAAAACTATATTTCACACAGCTGTTACTTTTTGTGGGCTGTTCCATGCATTGCATAAAATGGAATGACATTCAAGATGGCCGCCATTGAATGCAGGCCATGGCTGAATTTCTTCAGTTATGTTTCTCATATATCACATGCTATCTAACTTAATTTATTTCATCATAGGTTATTGGTTGTACTTGGGACTTGTGACTAGGGGTGTTACAAATGTGCAACATGGTTAAAGTTTATAGATGATGCACTAATTCTTTTTACTTTTTTGTTTTATGCACAGTTTATAAATTGTTTCTTGCAAATAATACTTGGCATTTAAATATTGCTGCATCGATAATTTCATGGAATATGTTTCATGGTATGGTACCTACTTGAATATGTTTTTTATTTGGAAATTATTTATTTATGAGGGAGCTAATGTGATTTGCATTTCTTGAGTAACATAAGTATAACTTGCTCAGCATTTATTAAAACACAATGGGGTGTCTCAAGGTTTGCTTCTTATTCATTTACATGTATTAAACTTGCATAAAGAATAAAGCTACTTAATCACAAAATGTGCAAAATAACTTTAATTTCTGTTGAGCATTTTTTTAAACTTTTTTAGCAAGGTTAGCACATAGTTGTTTAAACAATTTAGTCATTGCTGATAAGCTTATTAATGTTGACTACGTGCAACTAATCAATGTGCACGTGATGTGATTGTATAAACCTTCTATGTAATTACACTGCTGTTATCATAATTATACCTGATTTGCGTTCAAAACTATGCTGTGTTTGAGAAGATGGAGTGACAAAAAAACTCCAAGAATAAAAATCGAAGACAGAAGTTGTATGTACTATTAAAATTGTCAAATGTAGTTCTGCATTCTGACATGAAACATTTAATATAATTTCCACATTATTTTGAATGCAAAATATCTTTAATTTAATTTAATATTGAGAAATTCAGAATTGATGCTGCAACATGTATAAGTAACAAAGTTCAAATAGCGCCACCTGGTGCAGCCGATGTACATCAAAACCAGTGTTGGTACCTCTTAATTGCTCTTAATATTTACAGTTAATACTTATTGATATTTGTTTTGAATTAAGTTAACTTTAATTTGATTAATTTAGGTTCCATGAAAGGTCTTTACTGTTTATATATTTGTATATTTTCAGTATTAAATGTAAATTAATTTTAACTGATTCAATCTGACATTTATCCTATTGTAAGTTAACAAATTGAGTTTATGGTTTATTTCACTTCATAGAGTTCAATTAGACTAAATTGCCTTTGATTGAAACTTTTATGAATTTTTAAAACTTAAATTGTTTGTCAGATATTTTAAAAATTCAATGCATTATAAACATTGTGTATATCGTGGGAAAATTTGCAAGGACAACTTGATATATGTTGCTTGTATTTTGTTACTACTTGACATGGTCACTCTAACTATTCCTACTTCCTGAGGCAAAATGTGTAATACATAGAAAAACAAAGGGAATTTACACGTGTAACTTAATTGACAGCAGTTGGGGGACAATATATTTATCAAATGTAATATCCCTGCTTTAGGCAATAATAATTTAGCATAACTTTTTGCTTTTAACTTGTTAGTGTGAAACCAACATAACTTAGTTTATTGAGGAGATGGCTGGGAATTTGAGATTTTTTATTACCGAAATGTTATGGGCTAAGTTTCTGAAACCTAATATAAGGTATACACCTTATTATTGCTCATAAATTCCTGGTAGTATTTGAAATTAGGTATTTTAAGTTGATAAATGCCAGCAAGTCAGTTAAAAATCAATATTTTCACTTTGTATAATGTTCTTTTAATCTTGTTCTGATCATCTTCTGCATATTCAATTATAATTACTAACATAAGTCAGAAAACAATATCAATGAAAATAATTAAAATCTTTAAAATGGAGTGATATGTGACATTATTGACATTTGTACAATTTCAGTATATTGTATTTTTATAAATAGATAAATTCAATACCATATGACTTGCCTAGTTTTATCTTCATGTATTTGTATATAACAGCATTTTTTGATAAGATAATTTTAATCAAATAATAATCTTTGGTTGAATAATAATATAAATAGATATGAAATAATAATTGTTTAAACATATTTTTGCATTATTTATCAGTGAACACCTATTAAATATTCTATGGCTTTAAATATATGGTTTTAAATGCATATAGGTGCCTTGAAGGCTCATTTGTAACCTTTTATGTTCCAGTTTTAGGTGCAGCTGCCTGAATTTAGTTACAAGAGGGTTCGTTGTAAATTTAGTTCACTGTTTTTTCAACAAAACAAAAAGTTGTGGTTTTCAATAAGCAAAAGTGAACAAACTATATAGTGCGTCTTAACTCAAGGTTGCAGTAATTCCCTGTTGTTTTCTTGCTTTATGGAGTAAATCCTTATGTACACCAAAAACATCCCATTATACAAAGTTGATGGAATATACTTAATAAAGTTAATTGATATAAATGTTTTATAGATTCGAGCTAAATATGATGTGAAATAAATTATTGCCAATGATTGGAATGTGCAATCTTGAGTTGAGACACACTAAGCAATTTTAGGCGACATGCAGTCTTGAACCCCTAAAATACCTGGAAACCACTGAAGTGTTTTGTGTACAGGTATTTGAATTTTTTCCTCTTGTTGTGTATATTTTATGATGGCATGTCTGTCCATGGCGTGACGAACTAAGCAACTAGACTGACCACACCCTTGGTTTTTATCTTGAAATGATGACCAAGTCCAAGAATTTGTTAGAATTTAGCTTTAAGGGCGTTGGCACAATGTGTTATATGGACAAGTAAGGTTAATTTGGACACAGTGGGAGGAGTTACAGCAGTCTTTGGTTGTATAGTAGTACGTAACAGTAATATACAGTAGTTGGCCATGCACCTCTAAAAAATCAGAAACAAAACGTGGGAGGATGAATAACTTTTTATTGTTTTTAGGTTTGGCTTTTTAAACTTTTTTAAACTTGCTGATAGATAAACACCCACCACAAATTAATATTTTAACCAGATTCTATCAGGATTTTTTTATTTCCAACAGGAAAAGGGGAAATACAGATTTATGGCTGCTGTTTGTATGTTTGTTGTTATCAATGTTAATTGCAAACTGGTATAGTAAGTAAACTTTAAGTAAAAGATGGTAGGGAATTTATTATTTTGCAATTGTTGTCAAACCACTTTGTGATTATTAGGCAGTTTGTTTGTGTACTTGTATTTATTTGGTTGTGTGGGAGTAAGTTGGAACTTGAAAGCAGCAAAATGCTGGATACAAATATTTATTCAAGGGTCTGTAGTTCTTATATTTGTCTTGGCATTAAGCCATGATTATAGTATTTTTATGTTTTCCCACGATTTACATTTTTGTATATTTTGTAAAGTTGATTTTCTTATTCATATTTTTTGTTATATTTTTCCATGTATCCTACCTAATACTTTAGCCAGAAGCCGAAATGAAATAATGATGATTGATTGGGTGAAGTTAGTGAGTTTTTTCTTATTTAGGTAGCATGTGTATAGGCTAATACATGTTTATTTTTTAATTAATTACTTGGTGCATGATTAATTATCACATGATTGATTTTCTAGCCATATATTGGCTGTGTGTTCTTGATACGCTCCAAACTGCTTGATTTGCATAATTATCATGCATAGCTATGCTTTTATCTATATAGTAGGGTGAAGTGAAAATTTCCAGATTGCATATGAAAATTATTTAATGTTCATTATGTCCACCTGTGGACAAATAAATCAATAAGTTTATAAAATTTGTTTACATTAAATTGCTTAAATAGGTTTTTATTTTAGTTCCTAAAATTTTAAGTAGATGGAGCCATTGCAATGGCATGCATCTATAATATATACATCTTTATTGCAAAAGTCTGTGGTTTTTTTAACAGATGTAATTAATAAAATTTACATATGTATATTAATAAATCAGATTTCAATTGTTTAAATGTTCCATTGAGCAACATTAAATGTTCTTACATTAAATATAAGTACCCTAAAGTTTTATCATTCAATCAAATAGTATACATTTTACTGCAATATGTTTTTATTTTACATGTGCATACATATTTAACTTAATAAATGCTAACCGATTTTAAATGTAGATCTATATTCATTTTTACTTCAAAGAAATCTAAATTCGGCCATTTTTGTTTTTAACAACTTCTGGTTAAAAACCCTTACAAATTTAACATTCTCATTTAATAAAAGAATATATTTCGTTGTAAAATAAGGTTTATGATTTTAAAGTGTAATGTTTCCTATAATAATAAATACAAAATCAATGATAACTAGCATGTTATTTATAATTAATTAATCCCCATGAATTTTATATATTCATCCTCGTATCATATAATATAAAAATACTTTTGTTATAATTTTATATTTGTGTTCAAGTAAGTTGGATTTTAACTGAAATTGTCCAAGTAGTTACCGTACATGATAGTTTTAGTTACTGATGGCAGTTTTGGCAAGTCTACCGCTAGGTGTCGCATCTGTAGGTCTGTAAATATATCTGTAAATGTCAGGAAAATAACATGTGGGCGGATATTCTTGTTGAACTAGGCAGTATAGAAAAAGGTATATAGGAAGATATGATATTTAAAGCAGTTAAGCCTTGATTTTTAATATAAAAAGAGCATTTTGGGGAGGTTGGTGTGGGTTGGTTGACAAGTTGGCAAATGGCAAAATGCAACCTGTCAATCTTCATTTTAGACTCTTACTCGTGAATGATAAATGAATAAGTACTTACACATTAAATTGATAACCCATTTCTGCTTGCCAATATTATTTTAGCATGTATAAGATTGCACTTTTTGGGGCTAAACTAGTTTTCTCCATCTACAGAAATACTTAATTTAGTTTTACTTCTTCGTTTTGCTGACTCGCAAAGAAGAGATGAAAAAATCGATTTTCATCTCAAGACCTTATAAGGAAATGAAGCAATCTTTGCATGATGCTAAATAATTGCTTTACTTAAGTCTTCTTCAACAAATACATGTTCGTTTTAATTAAATAATACGTGACAATAGGGGCCAACAACCAAATAAAACCACCGTGTTATAACATGAATATCATTAATTTCATATTTCAATGAATGTCTTTCTATGATGACATAAACTTTAATTGCTTTGTTGATTATAATATGTAAGTAATATGAGGGATGCTATTAAACAGGAAATTGAAATTTGATAATGCGCATATAGATGTTTCAATTAAATATGTGAAATTATGAGAGAAATAAGGGATTTTCTTGAAATAATTAAGTTAATAGTTTTGTATGAGTATAGATAAATGTTAAAGTTCAAATAAAATGACTTGCATATATGGAAAACAGTCAAGTTTAATAAGGTAGAAAAATGGGAGTTGGTTTGTTTTAATTGTTTTATGTAACTTATTTTTTATTTTTGTGTTTTAGGTAACTTATTTTTTATTTATATGATCTTGAAGTTTAAATATTATTAAAAACATATTTTTGCTAAATCATATATAGCCACACGAATAAACCAACTAAAAGCTTAACTATATTAAATGCTGATTTCATTATATTTTATTGCAATACAAACACCAAAATAAGGAAAACCAACATAATCTTTTTACATGAATATTGAATAATGCATGTGCAGTTACTTTTATTTTTAACTAGGAATTAATTTAAATTATGCAGGACTGCATAGTCATTTCAAAAATGAAATGTACATACTATGTATGTACTCATAAATTTGTCAACAAGTTAGTTGAATCGTTATTCGAGGCTGTGCTTCAATTATTGAATTTTTACGAATAAATCCTCACAGCTAATCCGGATTAAAATCCGAATAACTTCCTGGCAATTTTTCTATAAAGTCAACATTTATAATTCTTCATAATGTGTGTGGTTGGAGCCAGTTAATTATCGTTAGTGTTTCAAAAATGGACTTTCTGGGTGGGTTTTTGTTGGATTTGGAGAAATTGAATGAAAGAAAGATAAGAAATGAAGTTGGAGTGAAAATGCTGAGTTGGCGAATTAAGTGAGTAAGCAGAATTGTTTCATAAATATATTTAGGACCGGTTTTGTTTGTTCTGGAGGTGAATGCACTTGCAAGAAGAAGTACATGCAAAAAGAGAACAAGTTGACATGATCTGGAAAAATGTAGCCATTTTTTTCCCCTTCTTCTTACCCCCAAAACAAAAAGAAGATTCAAAAAATTTGCTTCTTCACTATTGGTACAATGCAAGACTATTATTACTGTTTACTATCTTGTTACTATATAGACTCCCACACACAAACTTCCATCGATAATTCTTGTTTCATTGATTTTTTATTAGTTTTTTTTATAACCGGAAAACTAGATTTAATTTTTGCTTGTGGGAGGATTTACGATTTAACGAAAAATGGAAGCACCAATTGTATAGGAAATTTGGAAATTGGTAAAAGGTTATTCAAGTAGCTTTGAAAGAAATTCAAGAAATTGCAGGTTGAATTTCAATCTTTACTGCTAAACCTGATTTTCAAAATCAATAAAATCTTATTTTTATGTTGCTAAACCTCGTATCCAGATTTTTACCATTTCAAAGACTAAAAATAGGACTTTGAGTATTTTGTACATAAGTAACATGCAACATTGCATAATATATTTAATAATAATTCAATAATATACACTGCATTTATCCGGAATATTATTTGAACATATCTGTTAATTGATCAACTTGATTCATATGTTGATATAATGGATGTGGATATAATTCTATAGATAATAAAGCTACTTGAATGGTCCTTTGTGTTTTCATTTTGAGTCTGCAAACAAATCCAATTATTCTTTTTCTCTAGGTAAATATTGTTTCATTGTAACAATGAAATTGTTTCACATTCATTAGGTAAATTGATCTTGTTTGCAAGGAAATTGATATAATTTGCAATTTTGGTTGAAGAATTCCTTTGTACATTATTCCTTTGACATTATTAACTAATTTTTCAATTCCTCCATATAGTATATTTATAATAAACAAATTAAGGATAAACTATAAACTATCCTGCAGTAGGTATACAACTCTATTAAAAAACACAATGTTCACTAAAAATACACAAATTGAAACTAAAATTAGTATATTAGGTTTTTGTTGAACACAGCAAAATAAACAAACAAATTTTCCCAGAATTCCTAGTTGTTGGGCTCTATGGACCTTTCCTGGAAATCAAGACCTCTTGGAAAACAATGTTCACATCAGCATTTAATTACTGGAATTTGATTCTGCATTGCAGATCAATAATATATAATTAAATAGAATTATACAATTGTTTTATAAGTAGGCCTACTTTTATTAATTGACCACTTCCTTTTGCATGTAGTTTGAAGTAAAGATGGACAATGGCTGATGTCTTATATACATAAAATGAAGTATAACATTGACATTTTGGCCCTTTGTGACTGTCACATGACGCCATCTTTGTCTATTTTTATGGCCATTTCTGGCATTTCTTTTCCATATATTTGCCTGCTGTTATGGCATTTTGTATTGAATGCTACACCATTTTGTATGTGGCTATCAGATATTCAACAACCTGTGTTGAAGCCGATATCGATCACAATGTATGGGTAAATAGTATATATAAAATGCGAGAAAGGTTTTTATTTTTATGTTCATTTCAAGTGGAAAAGGGAAAAAAAGATGGCGGCCAGAAATGTTGTAAGCACATGGCTGTCCATACTTGATAGTCTTATCTGTGGCATTTGTTGCATCAAGTACAAAGACCATTGGCAAATCCGAGTGCTGCTTTTCGAATTGGGTGTAAAAGAAGTGTAAAAGAAGAAGTGGATTTGTGTGGACCATGTCTTTTATTCCTTTTTACTTGTGCACAGTTGGCCGCCATCTTTGTTGTTACTTGCTCTTTCATCTTTTGTAACCCAAACAGCTGCACTTTCCTAATTCACATAGCCACATTTCACTTCCAGCTTACCTCACTGAATATTTATTCGTGAAATGTATTGTCTGGACGTATAGAATAAACTGAATAAATAGAAAAGTAGGGTTAACAGACAAAAAAATTAAAAGCTCGTTTTCTTATTAAATAAATACAAGACTTATCAATATTGTATCCAGATCTTGATAAAATCCTGCTACCTGTGTCCTACATTGCTGTACAGTTATATTTGTATTTTGATAACATACAAACTTGTTCATTATCTATGTTATATAAACCATAGCTATACTTACAATATAAATGTGCCCTGATTTTTATTTTTAAAGTATATTATTTGAAGGAAAAAGTTGTGGTTCATTAATTTTGCTCTCAATTGTCCTATCAAGTCCTTGGTCATATCATATATTCAGACTGAAAAATGAATTGAAATGATAAAAGGTAACTATTCTATTTTTGAAGAAAATAATTAAAGAACATTTTCTTTTAAATGTGACATGAAAATTTCCACATTGCCAAAAAGGAAATGCTGTGTTATCACACCCTATACATATACCTACTGTATATACAGTAGTATACATACTGTGTGAAGAGTGCACTTGACTGAAAAATGTTACAAATTTGGACTTTGTCCCCTTGCCACTTTTCACCAGAAAAATGTTACTATCAACTTTTAGTATAGCGTATCTACTTTTACTTTCCAGAATTTAACCAGCAAAAAAGTTGAAGTATCTTTTTCATGATAACATTTCTTAGAAAAGACAAATTCTATAATCTAACACTGCAAATATTCTGTATTTATAATTAACCTATGATATTTTATTTGAAATCTTTTGAACTATTAATTCAGTCGAACCACTAAAACTGAAAGTTGAAGGGAAATGGGAAAAACTTTCAGTTATCAAAAATTTCATTTAAGGCGGGATCACACGCGTCGGTGGGTGGTTGGTGACGAATAATGTTTTTCCGAGCTTTTGAAACAGGTGTTCGGGCTCGATCACGATAAAATTAAGCCTAATAGTTCGAAAGACGCTCTTTTATTTGAGCTATAGTTCGTTTCTGTGCGTTT
>JAQFZQ010002813.1:0-12569 GCA_034696005.1 Glomeris marginata | reverse complement strand
TTCCAGAAGTTCATACCACATGTGTAGGTACACCCTGTAAAATTTTGAACGAAATTGGAGATGGTCGAGCAGCAACCTCAGGTCACTTGGCATGGAATGACCCCACTTTTAAAGTATTTAGGGCATCAAACTGAAATAGTACAAAAGCAAAATTTCTATAATTAATAACTATTAAGGCAAAATCATAATGATAAAATGTAATTATTCTAAGTTTAGAAATTTAAATGAACTTCAAAATATGGCTTTAGTAGCATTTTTGGTCAAAATGCACACGATTGTAATATGGTTTGATAGTTCAGATTCAGTTATATGTCCTGAATTTATGATTATTTACTTGCATTTCAGTTATCTTCATGTAGCAGCAAGGTACTGACACCAAAGCAATGGCTTGTTTCGATTTAGAAAACAACTTGAGCATTGTTGAAGCTAAATTTCCACAAGTGTGTAAACCAACCAGTGCGAATGTTGGGCAGATGTGGACACTTTGTTGGTTTGAGAGACCATTAATTATTATCTGAAATTGGAGTAATATTAATGTTCAAATTGTGTATTTTAATTAGACTAGTGGCATTCGAGTGAAAAATGAACCTGTTCAAATAATTTTTCCTCAATGTTGGCTTCAACGGTGACTTGAAACTGACAAGGAGGACGTTGGACATGTTCATCAGGTCCCTTGCATTCTCTTAAAGCCTTCCAATAATGTTAATAAGTATTAATATGCAAATTTTGTAAAAGGGAAATTTTTGATTTTTAGTTGCAGTCACCTGAAGATCATACTTTTGGGCACCGTGGACATAAGAACTTTGGGCTTCAATGCTGACAACTTTGTAGCCGTGGACAAGGGCCAAAATGCGAGATAAGTGCCCTTGTCCAGATCCAACATCAATTATATTCCTGCAATTATTTTCCCTAAGTACTGATGATATTACCTATTTTAAAATGGATTTTAATTAATTTTTGGTTTTGAAAGTTAACAGGATTATAGGCCTATAACCAAATACTTCAGTTAATTTTGCAATTTCATGCAGTTTCTTGGCTTTAATATGTCTCCTATACTTTGTATACAATTCTGTGTTGTCTAATTCCACAAAATTCTGCTTCTGTATACATATAATGAAATATTAACAACTTATTTATTTTTGTTTTCAGATTTCATTGTGCATATATACCTGAGGAATAATACTTTGCAATTTTTCTAATGTGCATGAAACCTTTCTGGTTAAAGAATAGGATTGCACTGCAACCCTTAATGCTTGCAAGGATAAAGGCCATACTTGTTTATACCTGGAATTATTTTAAATTTGTTAGAATACATTTTTAAGTGGAATTTACACGTGTAGACTGATTCACGTATAAGTGAATTTCCGTAATGCGAGTTTACGTAAGTCGAGCACAATGTTATTTTCGGCAAACCTCGGGGAATCCACTCTTGGATCGAGCCAAATTGACAATTCTTCTAATGTACTTTCATCCAGTATTTGTTGCCACGATTTAGGAAGTCGATCCCAATGAGATTCAACAAAGAAATCCTAAAATATGGCGGTTAGGCCTATCGTTAGGCCTGGTTAGGCTTAACTACATCGTACGAAAATCTGACCAGAACAAATGCATCTGCCAACCAGGAATACTGAGAAAGCAGCGAAGTAATTCCTCTAATTTGCCTTTGGATGTTGATAATTTTCTCTTCATTATTATCGTTGCTATACATTTTAAACATTTTTAAATATGCGCTATATTTTCAGTTGATAACTAACTTTTATTTTTCGTAAACCAGGTGGCGCGACCGACGAACGTAGAGCCCTAGACGAACGGTTACGCACGCCGTGATACGAGTGTGCACAATAGCAATTTTAGTTCAACTCTCCCCATTTTCCGCGCTTCCACGAGGCTTGCGACTTGAAAACGACGATGTATGCGAAATCTTCGATGGAAACGAAGATTTTCGACCGTTTCTACCCAAACATACCGCAAAGATAACGTAGTTTTCGAGGAAAAATGGTGAAGTGACATGCAAAATGAAGCGTTCAGGAGCTTTAGCTGTGGAGAAGTCCGAAACGTCGGATCTTGTCAAACGCCTCTACAAGTAAATAACGGCTTAAAATTCCTTGTACAGATCAAATAATTTGTTGTTTACGATGTAAGGAGTGTCGCGTGTAGTTTGTCAACAAGTTTATTGCGTTCGTAAAGCTGGGTAAACGGAGATGGATGAATCAATGTGAATGTTCGATAAGCCTAATTGGAACTGCTGGTATTGCGCAACGTGTTGTAACTTTTCTTTTTTTGTCATTGTGCCCAATAGAAATGCTGTAGAGCTGGTGCGGATGTTAGAAAAAGGTGTGCAGAGTGCCAATAACTGCAAGGACTTGTGTCAAAGCAATGGATTGGCGCTAAGAATAAGGTATAAATTTAATAATAAAAATTTAAATTTGATGAAATTCTGCCCAAAAAATCCAATTTAAACATATATTTTGCTGTGTATTTTCCATACATAGACTGAGAGACATATGCGAACGTCTCATCTTCATAGATCCCATTGGACTTGGGAAGAAAGCAGAGGATTTAATGTGGAAGAAGGTCTACTATGAAGTTATCTCTGCAGCAAAGAAGTTCAAGAAGGTGTTTATTAAATTTATGTGAAAATATATTTGTTATTTGACTTAATTTTTTCATTTATATGTTAATTGTCTAGGCAAAAACATGGAGCAAGAGTGATTCTTATTGGGTGAACCAACATGTGAGATTGGGATATGGATACTACCATCATCTGATGTTTCGTCTTATGACTGAGTTTGATCTTTCTCTGGAAGGACGTGCTGATTTCATGTTTATGACCAATCTTCACAACTCTCTTAGAGGTTATTTTGTCATTGTTATCATTTAAATGGTGCCATACACAAATCCCGATAACAATTTAGAGGTTTTAATCAAATTAGAAATAACACATATAATTATAAAAAAGTCAGAAAGTGCACCAATGACATGCCCTGGTGATTTTTGTTAAAGGTGAACTGACAAGGTTTTGTAACATACCCTGGCAATTATGTAATTCTATAGAATTGATGCCAATAAAACGATTGGCGCAAACAAAAGTTCTTTAAAAATAGATACAAAAAAGTTACGAGTAGTTAAAGAGGGCGTCATGGAAGGACGGTGTCACCGCGCTGGCGTCACAGTGTCCCGTTTTGATAAAATTTGAATTTTTGACCAATGGCAGAGCTTATCAATGGCACATATCGCACAATGTAACATTATTAAGCTAAATAATTCATATCTGTGGCAATAATGCTTCAAAAGGCCTGAAATTTTGGGTCTATAGTCCTAAATTTGTGGCAATCAAATGCTAGTTTTTCCAGGGTGTGTTGCAAAATCTTGTCAGTTCACCTTTAAGAAAATGATATGGGTGTTAATCATGTAATTATTGGGATTTGTGGATGGCCTCTTATTTACTGGTGGATAAAGGTAATAAGTTTGAATTTGAATTGCAGAGAGAGGAAAAAGCAGGAAGCAGATTTGCCAAGTTGACGAGAAGAAGGAATGCGCGAAGCAGATTTATCAACGTTGCCTTATATATTTGGGAGATCTTGGTAAAATTGCGATTGTATCTTGCACTCTATTGCACTATCAGTGAAACATGAATGGTCTAAGACACCGATTGCTTTTCAGCGAGGTACCAACAGGAATTCAGCGGTAAAAATGGTGACGATGCCGCACGCCGCTACTACCACCAAGCTTTGAACATTCTTCCAAATCATGGAATGCCTCACAATCAACTCGGTACAATCTCGGCAAGCCGCAACTACGGTTGCGATGCCGCATATTACTACATGCGGTGGTGAGGAGTCCAGCGTAACACTATTCAGCGCAGATGTTCCACTCAAACATTTGGATTACTTACCTAATATACGTTTTTGTTTATAGCCTTTTGAGTGGTAGTGCTTTTGATGGGGCTTTGGGAAATCTGAAGCGAATATTTGAAAGAAACCGTGAAGTTTTGAACGAAAGTACTAAGGAGTTAGATATATGTGACATTAAAACAAAGTAAGAATTTCCAATTATTAATATTCCTGTCATTTTCTATTTATTTATTTATTGATCAATGAATTTATTTATATATTTTTGCAGGGAATTGTTAATGAAAAACTTTGTGTGCAGTTTCCTGGAGTATTGCAATACGTGTTTCAAGTATCCCGATGTTAGGTAAAGATGCAGATGATAAGTTATCATATTTATATCTTAATTTTATTCAATATAAATATAAAATTAAGTAATAATCAAGTTTGAAATATGTATCTTTTGATTTAGCCCATCGATTGCAATGGAAGAAGTGTGTCAAGAAGTGCTATACACCTTCCAGTCCTATTTAGAAATGTGTGACTTGCCACCAGATGAGTTTTTGGAAGAATCCGCCAAAGATGACAATGCTTCTGGGGACATTCTTTTCTTGACTTTTGTCATGTCACTTATGTGCATTGAAAGACTTAACAATCTCGGTATGTTGTCGTGTCAAATGGTAGAAAATGTAGTCAGCCCTCGCTGTAACAGCCTTGTTTATATCTTCAAAACTTACCTATTACAGTGAATTTTTTGTATTTTGAACCAACAGCATGTGTTTTAAAGGCTGTTATAGAGAAAAGAATGGTGCGGATAAAAAAATATAAGTTTGGTTTCCATTCTTTATTGTGATAGTATTAAAAATTCCTTAATATTGTGGTTACTATAAGGGTTTATACCACTCAGGGAAACCTGGAAAATCTGGAAAACTCAGTGAAATTGATAAAAATATACATAATATGCAATTTGAATGTGTTTTTGTTTTATTTAAAAAATATATATAGGAAAATTGTAATAAAACTAGTTTAATCTTCATAAAATATGTTGTGGAAATTTTGTATAACACTATAAAATCAGGGAAAATGATTAGAATCATGTAATATTATATAATACAGGAGGAAGTTGGTGGGCAATGATAAATATCGCTTTCTTAAAGGTGAACTGACAGGGCGGTAAAAGTGGACTATGAAAAACCCTGCCATTGGGCAAATTGGGAATACTTTCCAATTAGTCTGTCCATGATTGGCCAGAAAGGGTAAAGTTCTGAGTTCACTTACCGCCCTGTCAGTTCACCTTTAATGAAAAATTTGTAAAAGAAAAATCCGATTCATGAAAATGTATATTTTAAAAGAGGGCATAAATAAGACATGCTGTTATATTGAAGGCTGGTACAGAAAGAACTGACTATATGAAATATGAAAAGGTTTTGAGGTTTTTCTTGAAAAATATGTATTAATTTGTGTGTTCGGTTCATTGTAGGGTCCGCAAGCGTGTCTGCCGCAACTGCTTTTACCCTTGCCTTCTATTCGGACATTTTACACTGCACGATGCTGTGCTTTCGTCAAAAGTTTAGCACCATTCAAGAAAGTACATCTAGTTCTCTAACCGGTGTCCTCATGCAAAGTATGAATTCGGAACAACGTGCCGCGGTCACCGATGAAAAACACGTTTCCAGTGATTCCGAGGTGTCTATTATTTTTAACTGTATACTTTTAATATTTGACTATGTTTGATAGTACTGGATATTGAAGATTTAAAATGTGGTTTTAGAAAAGTGGTGACCGTGCAAAATCAAGTTCTCCTGATATTAAAGAATTGCTTTTAAAGAGTCGGCGGCGACAATTAAAGAGCGGTAGCATCGATGATTCCGACTTCAGTGAAGGTTTGAGACCTTTAAGTGGAAAATATAATAGGTTTGGTATTTAAAATGGATTCTTTTTGGATGTTTAACTTTTAGATCAGGGATCTGGGACTGAAGTTGATGGAAGTACGAAATTTGAAATTGCCGAAGATGGTTCGGACGTGAGCAGTTCGTTCTCGGAAGATGATTGCGCCAACGTAAATGAAAATCATGTCATGGAGAAGTAAGTGCGATGGATTGCAGTGAAATGTGACAAGTTACAAGTTGGATAATGTACAGTGTTGCAATGTAAAATAATAGTTGACATGTAAGTTATGATTATATCGGTGATCAGTAAACAGTTCGCGAGTTTTGGTTAATCAAACGGCTGAAACGGTTTTTACACATTGTAAATATGGTAAATTTAGATTGAAGTGAAGCTGCAACAGTGTTAAATCTGGGAATAAGATGATGGAACGGGATATGACAAGTATTATATCGTAAATTAAAGACATTTGAAGACACTTGTGATGGTTGCAGTTTCGTCGGTGGATACGTGTAAACTGCCAGCTGATCGATAGTTGTGATATTTGCAGAAAGCAATTATATTTTATATTGCAACACTATAATAATTATTATTTATATGTCCCACATTCAGTCATGAACAAATAAATAATTTGGCTGCTTTCCAATACATTTTAATTATTAATGTAATCCTGATAAACCTGAAAATATAATTAAAATGTTGTCTTTGAGAACATTTATGGATAAAAAGGGTTAAAATAATATTAAATAAGTAATTAATTGAGTATTAAACTAATTAACCCACAAGATCACTAGATGAAATTGAAATTTTAGGTTATTTAATTGGCAGGAATATGATGATAAAATTAATGAAAATATATGGGTAATTAATGACAGTAATTCAATGTGTCCTTTTTCAGATTTCGAAGTTGTAGTTTATTAATGAATACAAAAAACAATATTGATTTTTATTGCAGTGGTTGCACCAATGACAGTGATCCAAACCCCAAATTAGCAGACACAACACTTAAAAGTTCAGAAATAACAATAGCAAAAAGTGATGATAAAAATGCAACAGCTGATTCAATAAGCGACCAAATCACTTCTGGTGCTGCATTAAAAGTGCTCATTGATGCCAGTCATCTATTAAGTATTATCAAGATTGGTGGAGATTGGTTACAAAGCCAACCGAGTATCGTAATGGCTTGCGCTAAGGTAATATACATTTCTTCTTTAATTTCTTTCTATAATTTTAAGTAATATTTTAGGAATTAAAGTTTGTTTGTTTGTTTGTTTACACAGGGATCACAGCTGCTTTGGGCAAGACTTGTAAATGTGTTAAACATCCTTGTGACTTTAGAAAATTTGGCTTCTGAATCCTCCAATGGTGACTTTTTTTTCTTTCAATATTACATTTGATTATATTTTCTATATTGAGATGTATACTATAAAAGTTTATTTGCTTTTTGTTCCGCAGACACTCATTTATGTATTTCTCCGCAATTGCACAATTGGGCTGACGTCACTTGGCTGCAACCGTGGCCTTTGCCAGAAGATGTAAATCTCAGAGGTCTTCAAACAATATCAAAAGCCCATAGTCATCTGAAGTTTGGTTCGGAGCACGCGATGTGGTTGTCGGATTCCGATGAGGTATATATATACCTTCATCCGGGTTGTTTGTCACCCAGAATTGAGTGAGAAATATATGTTACAAATATGGGTTTTTGTTTGTGGTAGGTTGCAGTTAGAGTGGCTTGCATAAAACAGTTTGGCTTGCGTATCGCTAGTTTGGAGTGCACGATGCTGCACTACGATACGACAGCTGGCAAATTCGTGCACAAGAAGAACACCGGTGTGCAGAAGACTAATGTTCCATCTAGTGCAACGCAGCACAAGGTAATGCCCATTTTATTAACAAATCTATAATTATGGAGATTTTATAAGTATAAACTTAGTTCCTTCGCCGGAAATTTAAAATGGTAGAGATAGGGAATTTTTCGGTTGTCGTTTTATTTCTCTGCAATCGTCATCACAATCTTCTCTAAACACAGTTTCTTAGATGTAAAACATTGTTCTCTGTCGTTCAAAATTAGTTTGGTGGCGATTGGAGCTACGGTTGCCGAGTTATGGATTTATAATGTGTTTCCCAGCTTACAAATCAAGTTTTGAAGCTCATTGATTTGACTGACAGTCACTTCAAAAGGCATTGTCCGCTTCTGCCCCCTAGTGGTCGACCGATAGAACTACAGCGGGCGTTTGTCGAATGATGTTCGGCAGTGTTGCCTAACGTAGGGATTTTGCACACTGGGGATTTTTGGGTTTTGTGGGGGTTTTGATGATTTTTTTAGTCTATTAATTACTATTAAATTGAATAATTCCATTTCCACCACATTTGATCCTCCAACCAAGAGAAATGCTTTGATCGTTTAATTCAGATACTTAGCAGCATACACCTTTCCGCCGTGACTTTTTGACGCCAAATTCAGGTTTAGTTTAAATTAGCTGTAAATTAAATTTAAATTTATATTAAATTAATGATAAGTAATTAAAATGAAATGATTTCAAGAAATTTAAATAAAATTGATCTAATGTAAATTATTTGTAGATTACTTTAGTCAAGAGTGTACACTCTTGCTTTAATTTATAGATATATCTTGGATATTATACAGATAATGTATTCTTCCTGTGCAATATTTGTAATTAGTTTGCGTGCGAATTTGCAGAGATAAATACATTTTGCTACTTTGGAAGAATTTAATGAGGAGCGTTCTTTAGATATATAATTCAATTGAATAGCCACCTTGAACAACCATTCAAGGGACATTTTGACGAAAGTGAGTTAATATTATAAACATGGTTTTTTGGATATTCATGCGTCTTCCTGCACAATTTCATGAACGAGAAAGCTCTATTAACGGTAGAAAATTAATGCGGAACTGTTGCCGTGGATATGTTGTTCAGGTTGGTATGGTTCTGTTTTTAGCGTTTTTCTCAAAACTGTAAAATGTCCCTTGAAGGTTTGTTCAAGGCTGCCATTCAATTGTTCATATTTTTGGCAAAAACCAATTGAATGCGGAGATTTTTGGACCTGGGCATCTGGCAACACTTGGGCCCTCTGGCGGTCAATCGGTAGCTAAGTGGGCGGCGAACTAGTGAGCACATATTGAGTGAGCGTCCATCGATTTTTCAATTAAGTGAACAAGGATAAGGACGTGTATAAAAATGGGAATGGAATTTTAATTTGCTCGTAGCTTGCGCGTCTAATTAACCGCAATTACCCCTTTTAAGGTCGATGGTGGCGAGGATTTCACCACCTCGCATCGATCTATGTACAAGTCTGTGTTGACTTGGGACCGAGCGAAATGATGATGGTGTATATGTTGTGTGTAAGAGCCGAAAGCATTTAATAGTGACGTAATGAAGGCGATAAGGCTTTTCAAATATGTGGCAAGCAGCAAGAATGAGCAGATAGTTTTGTGCTTGTGTACATACAGATAAGATAGTTGAAGGAACAACATGTGTGTTGTTTGCTGTTGATCTTTCACTTTTTTCCTGCTGTATAACGGCCATCAGATTATGTAATCGTGTTGTCAAGTGTGGTTCAAGTGAGAGAACCTACAGGGTGATGATTGCAAATATAGTATTTGCCCTTATAGATTGGTTTCTGGAAATTGGTTTCCGGGAAAAGGGAGAACTTCCATCAAAGCTAGATCAAAATGGCGCTGTTAATCTGTAGTAGGTACTCAGTTCATGGTTTTCACCAATGTGCAATACTCAGATAAACAATTTCCTTCATATGAAAACTTTCCCTCAAGTGAAAAGCAGCCCTCATTGGCTGAAAATTCAAATTTTGTCAAAATAGGACACTTTGACACCAGCGCGGTGACACCGCCCTTCCATGACGCCCTGTTTTACCATTCGTAACTTTTTTAAACAATTTTTTAAAAATGTTTTGTTTGCGCCAATCGTTTTATTGGCATCAATTCTATAGAATTACACACTTTCCAGGGTATGTTACAAAACCTTGTCAGTTCACCTTTAAGGTTAAAGTAGCGCCACCATGTGGACGGGATGGACAACTCCGTGTCAAACTTTCACACTTCATGAAATACTGAATTGTAACTAAAGTTGGTAATATAAAATCACAAATTAAATTGTATCTCGTACTGGAAGAGTTTGCAATTGTACTACTGCAAACTCGACTTCTCGACGAGTAATGTCTGTTTGTAGAAAAATATGCAAAATTTGATAGCTATAATGAAGTTGTATTTAAAAATAAAATAAAATAACAAAATGTAACAAGGAGTTGTCCATCCTTTCGACTTGGTGGAACTACATCAGCGTAATTTTTTCAGACCACACCAGGTGGCGTTGCATCCTAGCTTAGAGTCAACAGTGACTGTTTGAATCACTGTAAGTCAGTATATAAAAACATGTTTTATCTAGGAAGATATTCAGTGGTAAATATCTAACAAACAAGTAAAACCTATTTGAACTTTATTCTATTTGTCAACTTTATTTTATTTTTTTTGTGGGGGGGGGGGCGTTTAATCAAGTTTCTGTTTGCAGATTATTGATAAGAAATCAGTTAGCCGCAACAGTTTGATACATAACACTTTTTCAAAAGTACAGATAACATTTTTCCCGTTTTTCTACCCCTTTCAAGAACAGGTAAATAGTTATGTTTTTGTGCAATTTTGATACTTTAACCCCCACCCCAATTGACATTTTGCTCTGATGATAAAAAAAGATAAACTATTTTATAACAGTTTTACAGCTGCCAAATTAACTGGAATTGTGTCAAATAATATGTGGAAATTTATTATCTGCAGCCAAAGTTACAAAGTGATTAATTGCAAGGTAGCATGGAAAAACGAATCGACTACGTTTCCACCATATACAGGTTTCACTCTAGTTTTAGGGTGTGTAGGCATAAGCCAAGGGCTGGTGAAGTTGAAACCCTAAGAGGTACCCCATCAATCAAAAACTTGAATTGCTTTTCATGTTGGGTCGCCATTTAACCATTTGATCCCTAAGAGAGTTGAGAAGCGCCCTCTATGTGACTGTTGGGTTTTGTTTGGCACGTCGTCCAAAAGGCGTGTTTGGTTCATTTTCAGTTGGATGTTAGCAGAGGAGGATGAGGAGGAGGGGCTTGTGAAAAGCATTGACAAGTACAGCACAGCTGTTGCTGCTTCAGAGGCTTCAGAGCAGGCTTCAGAGTTCCACTTGGCCCAACCTCCTTTCAAAACCACCCCTTGTTCTCACACAATTTCCTCTTCTGTGTTCAACTGGGGGAGGGGAAAGAAGGAAGGTTTGTTCTTTGGTTGGGTTCCTTGGTTGGGTCAGGTTATAGGGGTTATGGTGTGGGGGGTGTAAAACGAGCTGCCTGATCACTCCTTTCAAAACGCACGTGGGGTTATCAATGCAACTGAATAGTTGACTGAATAGCAAGTGAAGTGCGAACGGAATTGCCAACTAAACCACGCCCCCTAGTCCCCTCCTATGACGTCATCGACATTGGTTTCACACAGGAAAAAATATTTGCATTGAAGAGTCTGGTCACAAAAACCTGTGTATGGTGGAAACCTGTCTATGGTGGAAAATTTGACTTTTTATCCATAGTGGTAACCTGTCTGTGGTGGAAAACCTGTGTGTGGTGGAAACCTGTCTATGCTGGAAAATTTGACATTTTTTTTATCCATTTATAACATCATTGATTTAATTTTTTAAAACCTCTCGATGCTGGAAAACATGCATGTGACGTCACATGGCCATTTTGTAACTGAAATGCATAAATTAAAGGGGAACTGACATTAAAACTGTTGAAAGGATTTAAAGATGAAATGAAAACTGAGTTCATTTGGAATGTTTTTTTTAATTGTTGACCGAGTGACGTCATAAAAGTGTGTTGCTGTGCTTTGGTGGTCCCCAGTTGTGACGTAATTAATTAATTGCCAACAAACAGAAATGCTTTAAATGGATGTCCTTATGATGCAATTCTACTTATGTATCAATATTTAATATATTTAACATATTTAATATGTTAAAAGGGAGGGGGGGGGGGTTGTTTAAAAAGAATGTATATGTACAGCTGTATCTGAATTAAATTACATAATAGTAGAACAACCCTGTAATGTTAGATGATGATTTATATGTGGGAAGGGGTGATTTGCACAAGGGGCCTTTACTTGCAATACACATCATTGAGTTATTTGAAAGGGCCATTTTGCCCTAACCCTGCAATCAAGGGATTAGTGGTACACTGTATTCGGATTTCAATTGTGATATTTTGCGGCTTGCACAATACAATAAGGTCCTAAAATATATTCACCCCTTTTTGATTTCACCATAAGTTATGGACATGCCTTATGTGTTTGTCCCCCTCTGCTCAAAGCAAGGCTCAAAGGGGCCCTTCAATGGTGGCAAGTGGGAAACGCCCACAAAGTGGGGGTTGGTTGATTTCAATAGAGGGGTGTTTGCTAAAACCCCAACCATGTGGTGCTATGAAGATTGATTCTGTCAGTGACATGTATAATTTGATATGGGCCTGGGGAGTTTGAAAGGGCCTTAATTGATGATGCAGGGGTGCTTTACCTTCATTGCCAATTATACTAAATTACCATCTAGAATAATTGAAACATTTACAGGGTGATTAAAAAATAATTGAACATTTGTCAATACACATTTAAAGGTGAACTGACAAGGTTTTGCATGCTATACCCTTTTGATATCACAATAAAATGTAGTTAATATCACTAAAGTCATTGGTGAAATCCGTTTCTCAATATATATATAGCGAAAAGAAAGTTATGAGCTAAAGGAGTTTCGTTGTTTTTGAATTTTCTGAGCATGCGCAGTGAGGTGCGCACGACGT
>JAQFZQ010002812.1:0-12570 GCA_034696005.1 Glomeris marginata | reverse complement strand
AGTTATGTTTTGACTCGTATACATTTTTTCAACGCATTTGGTGAGGCAAAAAAACCGTGTCATATCTCCTTTAAAGACCGGACATAATGTTTTATGGAATTTAGTGAATAAGGCAAGCATAACGTAAGAAACATCTTTTACTAAATCAGTTCAACGCATGTAAGTTTTCGTTCGTTACCATCCGTACAAATTACATAATGTTTGGACATTTGAACAGAAACTACATTTTCTCGTGGAAAGTTAATATGCACAAACCTGACTCGTCGTGAACTTCATGAACGTCGTGAATCTGAATTTCTTGTACGTGCGATACGTTTTCACCTTCACGAGTTTCAGTTAATTGATCGTGGTCTTCAACGTCTTGTATTTGAATTTCTTGTATCTGTATTACATCTTGCAAAAGCTGCAAACCGCTGGATTCCTGCTCATCGTCGATCTTATTTTCCCTCGCATCATCTTGATGACGGTCCGCGGCAACTCGTTTCTTCGACGGGGAATGTCCGGACATCTTGCACTTGGCCAGAACCTTCCACGCCTGAATAAGAAGCGCTCTGGACTGGGCAAACGCCTTGGAATCGTCCACCATCTCTACCAGCTGCCCTATCTGCGACAGCAAGGTCTTTGTCGAAGTGCGTTGCTTTCTCAACTCGGCTCTCGCGTCGGGTTTCTTCGTCGCTTGTTGAAGCTTCACCGTCGAAGGTACTACCGCGACTTGGGGCCATTCGCCGGGCGAAATTGTCCCCTCGGACTCGGCGAACAGGATGGACCTGACACCGCTTTCGATCTCCTCTTCGAAAGCGACGCCGGCGTTCCTTCGGGTCTTGCGGGTTTTCTTCGGAGGAGGGCCGTCGTCTTCCGGGTGGCCGTAATGGGTGGTGCACATGTAGACGGACACCTCTCCGTTCTCGGCTCTCTTGGACACTATACCGGCAGTGCAGAAGTTGCTGGATCTGGCGAGGAACTTGACGCTACGGTAACATTGCCAGTACTGCGTCCAGTTGGCACCGTTCTTTTTCTCGCCGCTCGTCCTCACGAACCTACTGTTGTTCTCGACTTCGGTCTGCTCTTTCCAAATCAGGAAATCTGAAAGTTGAACGAGACAAAAAAGATATTGGTTGACATATATCATTGAACCAGAACAGAAAAGGGTAACATGATTTTTCGTAATTGTACAAAACTGGAGTTTAGTTCAAGAATCTGATCGATATGGTATTATTAGTAATGACGTGTGGCGAATCGAATGGGCACGTGATCTTTGACCTCCAGCGAACTTTTCAAGGTTTTTAAATTCTAAACGGAAAACCGGTCAAAATAGCAATTATATTTAGAGAAATAACATAATTTCGCGTGTTTGATACTCCTTTCTAATACATTAATTGAACATCACAATTTTGTGTATGTTCGAATTCTGGTTGAATACACACCTTTTCTGCTATTGAAAAGCAAATTTTGCTCCTGAAAAGCAAAGTTATGGTCGTTTTTGAGATGCATCCTCAGGTTGGAAATGGTTTTGAAATGCTGGTCACACCCTTCTTCGGCGCAGCGAACATTATTCGATAGGCTGGCATCGCCTGCAGACGACTTTTCACTCGATTTCGATGTTTTTCCCCGATTAGCTGTTCCATGGTCGGGACATGAATTCCTTGTACGGAAGTATTTGTTGCAAACTTTGCACCGAAATAAATCTTGCTTCGTAACGGACGACATCTGCAACATTAACGCAACGTTATAAATATAACAAAATTATATACAAAACAGCAACTTCATAAGAGATGATCGAATACTTGTCAATTTCCTGAACGTGCTGTATGACCAAGTTCGCACGAAAATACCAAGGTGGCGCATATATCGCCTTGATACAATGTGGCCAACGCCGGCCATTTTTGTGCAAAATTCGAACGTCGTACTCCGAATTTCAAATTCTTGCCCTGTCGATTACCAATAATATTCGCTATGAATATAATTATATGATAATTAATTACAAACATGTGATTGGCAGCATGCAAGTAAGTTGTGCTCTTTCCTAGTTAGATTGAAAAAAAAATAGATTTTAATAGAAATACATAGTATATATTATAATTTTGCGTACATTCCATTTTGTATTATCAGCTAGAGAATATGAAATACCTAGGTTTTATTAATTTTTATTTTAATTTTATGTATTTGTAAATAAAAGCAAATTAAATCTTTAAAAAATATATGACTCTGAAAATCAAGCAATCGTGTTGAAATATGTTGCAATTCATAGATTTATTGCGCTATTATTAGCCAGTGATTTCTCATTTTGAATAATAAGTAGGTGCAGGTGCAGGTGCCCTCGCGAAAACCTCGCCCCTATTTTGCAATGGACCCAATCCGTCATCCGGGTAGTTGCCGTTTTCCCCCTTTGGAAACGACGTGGACTCTTCCCAATCGGTTTCGTAAAGGGGCAGTCATCAGACTGGAAAGAGACAGTGTCAGATGGTTATGCAACGTGAGTGGACGGAAAATGGCGCTGGTGCTGCACGTCGGAGCTGTATTTGGACTTCCAGGTCGTGCCAATCGACAACTGAAGGCTACATTCAGAGGCCAGTTACATGTTATTCATATTCATAATCGCATTCATTTATTTACGAGTATCCAGTGAACACTGGCTGTTATAATAACATTTCGTAGAGTCGATCGATTTCTCTTCCGCAATCCGGCCATTTTAACATCGTGCTCCGTGTGAAATGTCAATACGTTGATATTAATACCGTTTAAATGTTTAATGAGCACTTCAATTAGAAGAGTGTCACTACGAGTTGCTTTCTTCGTGTTCCGAAATTAATTGATGAACGAATCCTAAACGATCGAAGCCGTTGCAGCAATTGAATTTCAAATATTGAATTTAATATTTGAAACTGTATTGAATGTCGATTGGCATATTTGGTAAAATCAATAGTAAAAATCCGTGTTTTTTCATATAGAGTACAACAAAATCCTAAATCTGTCTGCCAGACTTTTGCCTCGCCCTGTATTTAGTTAGACACGAAATGATGGAATAGGGAATATCCAAGGGAATATATTGTTATTAATGAGGAATTGCGCAAAAGTACGTGCAGGAAAATGATTTTAACAGATTCTCCACGATTTGCTTCAATTTTAAGACGATATGTCTTACTGAATTGTCATGTATCAATAGGAAACAATATTTTGATTGAAATTCAGAAAATATGACGTCAATACGGAGTTATTGGTGTATATTTGTACCAGGTGAACAAAGAGAGAACAAAGAGAGAACAAAGACGGGTGCAAAGTTCATCATAAAAACCGATTGCCAATCTTGAACTTTGCACTCTTTTGTCAAGCGGAAAAAGCAACATTTTCAAAACGATACAATATTTCGGGCAACAAGATGCTGAAACCCAATTTCTGGCCAAAATCTGTTGCCTGAATCAGAATATTCCTAAATCACAATGACCTGGACCTCCAATCACGGTGAATATATCTGGATGATGACATTTGTAGTAAAAATGACAAATAGGACGAAATATTGATAAGGAAAAGCAGATTAAATTCATCAAGGTGGGTACTATTTGAGAATTTTTACTGTGGATGAGACGGAAGAAGACTACACCTAGATCTGTTGAAGGTGGGAAAGAAGGAAATGGGGAAAGTTGGGAGAAGAGTGAAGGTAATAACAGAATAAATGACTGGTGAACAGAAGGAGAAGACGCATAATGAAAGTGAAATCATGCAAAGTGGCGGCGAGAAGAAACGGTACTCAATCTTTTAAACTTTATGAGGGACTTGGGAGGTGGAATGCTATTGGAGGAGGTTACCTTAGGAATATATTTGAAGACGGGTGTGAGGGTAGAGTCTGGAGGAGTGCGGCACAATTTAATGGAGGGTGGAGATGAAGGTCTTGAAAGGGCCTTCTAATAATGCTCTATAGTAGAAATTAGTTAATATATATCCGTTGTATATTTTACTTATTATGAGGATATAACCCCGTATTCCATTTTCACGATTGATGCAAGATTGATGCATCTGACAAACGTCCTTGAATCAAAATATACCATGTGTTTTAATATCTTTGTTATTCGGGGACGGATTTCCGGTACGTTCTTGATTTTTCACAGATATAATTTTGAGCTTGACTTTTAGGATTAACACATTGTGGACTCGATTTCTCAATGTATTATTTAATTCAACGAATCGCACTTTCTGATCTTCCCAAAGCATTAGCATTCAATTATTTTTTATAATACTATTCTATACGGCAATAGTATACACTTGATTCTAAAAAGAAATATTATATGGCTGGAGGTAGACATTGGACTGTGCCGTATGCAGTAACTATTGTGCAATATAATAATGAAATATTGGGTCTTAATAAAAAACGATGCAATACTTTGCCTGAAATTGAACATTGGCATGTGCCTTGGCAGGGTGTTTTCAATGTGATTACTGCTGCACGTGATGTATGTACATCTGCAGACTGTTTTCTAATATACTGTACCAGTTTTGTGAATGCATTAAGTGCATTACCACCGTGCACAATGCGGTTATTTGCATAATAGTCTTTCAAGAGTAGCGTGAGAAATACTCAGTGTTGCCTGGCAACCAGTTTGTCCTCGCGCTAAAAGTTAGTGTGGTCGCATCCGAAAACTTTAATTAAAATTGTTATTTGTACAGTAAATGCCTGCAATGACATCTTATAATGTGGAAACCTGCCCAAACAGAAAAATATAATTTTATGGACAGCAATGCCAGCATCCTCAATATCAAATTCCTTCAGTTATTTGGAACTTGTAAAACGTGTATAAAGTAAATAGTTTTTTGGTCCTCCTATCTATCCCTCAACCCAATTTCACTGTAATGCAAGTGGTGGTTTACTGCTAAACAGATGCAAGACTTTGGATATTTGCCATCTTTCGAGGTGAATGATTACAATAAAAACATATACAGAAATACATTAGGAGCAAAATTGTCATAATCTCACTAAACCGTGAATTCACATTTTTCGCACAAAAATGAGTTGTGCATCATGGATATCATAATTACTCGAATTTTCTTAGAGCAAGCAGAAATGTTTAAATCTGAGGAAAAAGCTGAGAAAAACTTTGCGGTAACCAAGGGTTGCATGGTGAACGATGCAACCCTCGTAAGTAGCTCCGAGTAATGTATTTAAACATTGATAGATGCCCACTCGTATTTGATGATACAAATGCATAGTGTGGATGTCCATCTTATCCACCAAGAATGCAGCATCTCCACCGGTTGCAATAAGAAACACGTTTCGTTACCATAGTTACACATTACGTGTTCTGAATCCTTTTCAGTTTTTGCATTTGCTCTCTGCTTGCTCTATCTACAGTTCTTGTCTCGAGAAGGGATTATAATAAGACTGGCTTCTCGCCTTTGGGAATATGACTATTGCGTCCATCAATTACACCCTCCCCAGGTTGCAACGAAAAACACTGAACTGGCGGATCACACATTAACAAAATGCTAGTAAATTTTAAATTACAAAGTTAGTGACCGAAAGACATTTGTGCAGTTATTGTTTGGTGATCTCGAGTCCGAAATTGCACATCTTTCACTATCAAATTCGGGTAACCGACGTATAACCCATTACGGTTTAATTACTAAAATATGGGTTGCAAATAAAATGACGTATTTTTATTCATGCCCGCCCCCTATACAAAAATGTCTTCTCTTGCAGTGCTGCAACAGGTCCGCACGTTTGAAACGATAACGCACCTGCGACATTTCTGCTGCAAGCCAGCAACATGCCCACTGCATGAAGTTTGTAGCAATGTATTCTGCAGCTATTTACCACGTAAGCTACACATTAGCTGCGCAATAACTTTTTTGCGGATTTCCTGCAGTTTGTCATGTGCTTAAAGTATGCAGCAGGCATATTGCAGACTTGCAGCAGCCATGTATCATGCGTGTAATCGTTTCGCATGCAGACCTGCAGCAGTTAAGAAAATTTATACCATATAGCAACATGCAGTATGAATAATCGCACTGCATACATTTGATGGTAAATATTTCTATTCAGGTCCAACAGGTTTACGACGTCCCATAATTACCTTATCTGTGTCATATTATTCTCCGAATCACGCATTTTTGTTACGATTCCTAGTAATGCTGGCAACTATGTCCATGTCAAATTGCAAGATGTTATCTTATTGATATTTATTGCATTTACAAGGATTATTAATGTGAGTTGCATAATGTCCCTGCTGGAAATTTCCAACATTGTGGTCAATATGGTAGACCATCACGGCATATTATGAATCACCAAAAACCACCAAAAAATGTGACAACAAAAACCACCATAGTGGCATGGAATTTAAAATTATATATTCTGAACTTCAGTTAAAATGCAAATTATACAGTGTGTGATGGGAGTGGCCAATAACGAATCCACTCACTTTTTGTTCCTAGGAAAGATATAGGATGCCGATTTTGAGTTTGTTTTTAGAATTTTTCATGCATTGTCAATATGAATTGCAAGTTATTGTTGTCCTTGCATTCAAACCCATGCTACATTTACATGTGTGATTTGGTGGAATCTGGTAATTGGTCTCGAGAACAAAATGGGCATGTTTTGTTGTTCTGGAGAAGGTTAGCTTTATTGAGAATTAATTAACAGAGGAAACATGATCAGGCCACGAACCCTTTGTTGCGTGGCATATTATAATATATTGTATTTTTGAAACCTTTGTGTGCTGTCTGCATCATCGGATAGTTTAAATGACAGGCTTAATTAAGTTTAAAAATATTTACGGTATAGCTTTTTTAAAAATTATTATTGAGTCAATGGCTGCATTCATTTTCCAACCATAATCATGATTTTCAATAATCAGATTATTATAAGCAATAAAATGTGATTAAACATTTGAACGGCCCTAAATCCACAGTTAAAAATCAGGTTATTTTTATTTGTGTAATGTGATTATAACATTGAATGCAATTATGATTATTATAAACCGGTCTGGCAGGTCAGATTATGAGCCTCTTGGTCATGTGACATGGCCATAATCCAAATATTATTAAAATCGTTGATTATGGTTGGAAAATGAATGCAGCCCATGTCATGGGAATTTCTTTGTATTACAGGCGTTTCACAGACAACGAAAGTTTATGAAGGAGTGGAAGAGGAAGCTATATTTGACGAGGTAATTACCCCAATTTTAAAAATGATTCCAAATGTAAACTGTCATTAGTTTGTAAAATATTACCCTGAAACCTAACGTACACAAACTTAAAAAGTATAAGGATGAAATACTAATGGATGGAATTAATGCTGCAACATTGTCACAAGTTTTTGAGTTATGTGAATTCGAACGCATCATTTCAAATGATCTACATGCACATTCGATAGGAGACATTTCTTTTCACCACTTCCATTCACGGTTTTACTTTGTGTAGTCTCAACTTCAGAGTATCTTACAAAACTGTGTCGCCTCACTTTATTACTACGTTTACATGATGTCGACGGTAAGCATGTATTCCAAATTGTGACCCTGCAGGGGGAAAAGGGAATCTTGGACGTGGTGTAAAGAGCGCTCTTCCAATTGCCACTGTCTGACTCTAAAATGCTACGAAGCATGAGTAGTAACACAGTGACCACAATAGCACTGGGTGCAATTGGTTTAAATGCATTGCATTTCGTCATGTATATTGGTCCCTTGGTTTTAAGTTAAATCCAACCACCAAGGATTCTCCTTTACCGTGCAGTGTTTTTCCCTGGCCAGGGTTGACCCTGGTTTGTTGGAGTACGTGCAAGAAGCCGGGTTCAGGAAACGAGGAAATACTTGTCTTAAGACCCAAGTTCGCTCAAGTTATAGCAGTTTCTAGCTCTAATAATTGCCATTTTTCCTTGGGCACTACAGTTGTGGGTATTGGGTGGAATAGAATTGGGCCGTTACTGGCAGGTTATTATTAATTTACAACTTGAAATCTATGGCTACATAGCCATCTCATCTGAGGTGCAATCAAAGCCACTATAATGATTTTAGCTGTGCTGAATAAAACATGGAGCTTGAGTAGTAGCGATGTTACAAAGCTAACAGAGTTTAAAATTTAAACGATTCTCGTTGCCAATGCAATTTGAGGAGCAGGTTTAGTTCCAGTATATTAGTGTGATGAGAGTGAAGAGTACGAATGAGAAAAGATACATGCATTTTGCTAATGGCCTGCCTGACTTGAAATGTTCTCCACATACAGCGAACCTTTCAATACTACAAGCGTATATGCATTCATTTATTTTGCATCGTGTATACATTTCATTATACTCATGGTCAGTTTACAAATGTTGCTATGTAACCAGCTTATATTATTTTATCTTGCTCACAAAAGAAAATGGCGGCCGATGCTTTGCATTAGCTGTGTTAATGCTATACGGTATTAAATAACATTTCAGATACTTTCTTGGCCGGTTGGGCGACCAATTGAAAGTCATGAAATACTGCTCTTGGCAGTTCAGAACTATAACCGTTACCTCAGCAGCAGGTATTTTCCATAAATTAATATACTACGCACACATTTGCACATTATGCATATATGCATTCCAGACAACATTTCTGCTCAATTAAAATGCCACCAAGTCTTAATAAACGTCCCCATATCATTACAGGACGATTGGAACATATGGGTTAGTCCTACAAAGAGTTGTTAACGATGGCCACCTAGAAATCTCCGATGACATGGTTGATGGCAACAACATGCCTTTATCTGTACGTTTTCAATTAGTCCTCACTGATGCATACGAATAACTAATTAATTAATCGGTACTTACGTGAATGTAAACAGGTGCACCTGACCCTCGCTGTCAGCTACCAAGCCCCAGATGGGCTGATGTCGAGCTGGCAAACTGTGTCCGCAGATGACGATGATCATCATAACGATCGCCAGGCTCTTCTAGATCTAGAAAAGAACATTGCTAACTTTGAAAGGCGATTAAGTGAAAAACGTTTAGAGCAATCTAACAGCGTCAGCCCAACCGATAATGCAATTTCCAAGTTGTCATTACAGCCATCAAGAGGCAGTATTGTTTCCAGACGATCACCTGAGAGGAAACGGTACACATTACTTGATCTACTACCTGTTCACTCTATCTACAACTCTTGTCTCAGGCAGGGATTATAAAACTGGCCACTTCCCTTTGGGAATATAACTATGGTGTCCAAATATGTATCGACTAGCAGGGGTACTCGGCGTTGCTTGGGCTAATTAGTTGGGTGTCGGCGCCCGTCCGTCCTGCTCCCGTCAGTCCCGCTCCCGTCCGTCCCGCGCCCGTTCGTCCCGCAGGACTGCAAGTTGGTCACTTTTCTCACTTTTACTCACTTAAATTATTTTAGTCACTTTTTTAAGGTTAAGTCACTTCATAACTTTTTTTAACCTACTTGAGCACTTGCAGCCCTGTCCCGCGCCCGTTCGTCCCGCTCGCGCCCGGCCCGCGCCCGTTTGTCCCGCAGGGCTGCAAGTTGGTCACTTTTCTCACTTTTACTCAAATTATTTTAGTCATTTTTCAGTCACTTTTTCAAGGTTAAGTCACTTCATTAACTTTTTTAACCTACTTGAGCACTTGCAGCCCTGTCCCGCGCCCGTCCGTCCCGCTCCCGTCGGTCCCGCGCCTGTTTGTCCCGCAGGGCTGCAAGTTGGTCACTTTTCTCACTTTTACTCACTTAAATTATTTTAGTCACTTTTCAGTCACTTTTTTAGGGTTAAGTCACTTCATTCACTTTTTTAACCTACTTGAGCACTTGCAGCCCTGTCCTGCGCCCGTCGTGTAGCTGGAACCTTTTTAGCCTGGTCAAAACAACGCGCGCGCGCACACATATCGAGATCTGCCCTTCCACCAATACGCAACAACCTTCTTCCTTGCAGTGGTAACTTTATACTTAAACAGCTCCCATGATTTCTGCACATCAGTATCCAAACGAAATGATGTTAATCCATGTAGTGCAATCTGATCTGCCATGCCTCTTCTGTCCATGTATAGACTGCGTTATAGTCGTTTTCAAAATATTTGCCCCTACTTTGCATTTCTACATCAAGTACCAGGAATTGCCTAGTTATTTATTTGCTCTCTATTGTACTTAGAAACCTTTCAGTGAAAACTCTGGCCATGCTAATGAAACTGGGAAAGCAGCGCCCTCAGCCAGAAGCTGACGAAAAAATGTCGTTAAAAGACTATGCAGATCACTGCATAGAATATGGTATGCTGATAGTTTTCTTTGTACGCCGTTATTGAAAAACTCCATCCTCTTTTCATGTTTTTAATAAGTCGGCTGCAAAGTTGCCTTATTATTATAATGTAACCTACGCTTTGCTGATTTCAAATGATGCTCAAAATGTCCGCCACCAGCTGCAATAAATGCACAATCAATGACATATCTGTTGTGTACTGTTCCATTTCATCCCTTGTCTAAATAGTCCGCGCACTTACCTCATCCACGATGTCAACTTTCTTATAAAACACCCTAAACCATGTGATACAGATGCAGACTAAATAATCAGGGTATTTTTGTCCGACTTGTTAAAAAATATTAAAAGGGAATGGTATATCTGGAGTCATGGTGTATTTGATGCATCATGCAGTGAAAGCAGCAAACGCCCAGCTTGGTGGATTTGTGGCAGCTGGTGACGGACATTCTGAACGCCGTCTGAATTAGCCAAAATGTAGGTTAGAGTACCACCAAAACTTGTAACAAATTGCATATTAATCGGGGTATTTTCGGCTGACTTATTAACAGTATAAAAAAGTAATGCAGTTTTTTTTAAATGAGGGTGTATTATTGTTTCTAATGCATATTTTGCTGAAGGGTCAATGGCATCTTTAGAAGAAAGATCTAGTATTGCGATTGACAGTGTAAACGATGATGCCGATGCAAGTTCTATAATAAGTGATGGTGAAAATATCGTTATACCTCAAACAACTATAACCAGGTTAATTGTAAAACGATTAAATGTGCAATGCTTAAGCGACGAAATCTTAATCTTACCTAATAATGTTATAGAGTACCTGCTATGCCAACTAGTTCTTTTTTGGAATTTCGGGCTCAAGATTTTCAGGCAAGTCAAATTCATCAAAGATTATTTGCGCCAAGGTACTAGATTATTGTGCCCTGCATGAAGAAAATCATTTCCTATAACCTCGAAAAGTTTCTGCTAGAAGAACCTCAAAAACAAACTTCTACAACTTTTATGACAAAGTTTGTTTTATCTAAGAGGTAACAATAATAAGCGTATTTAAATACCCGTTGCATATGATGGGAATATGCTTATTAATTGCTATGCTGAATTCAAACTTTGCCACGTTTCACCCTCCAAGTCAAGATCTACTCTGCTGTATTTGTCAAATGACCCTTTAGTTAACTATCAGGGGTTCAAAAGCTGGTTTTAGGGGAAAACAACTTGCTATACTATTTTCAAGCCAGACCTTGCACTAAAGGCTCCACCCTCCGCCATACCCCTGTCTTAGAGGCTGAGTTTGTGATTGGACAATGTTTACCCCCCCCCCTCGAAGAGGGCGTGGCAGGTCCAATCACAAACTCGGCCTCTAATAAGACAGAGACGGGGATGGCGGAGGGTGGAGCCTTTAGTGCAAGGTCTGGCTTGAAAATAGTATAGTAACAGAGGTTTCCTATATATATAAGCTTACTGAAAGCGAGATAATTTGTATTGAAAATCCGATTGGGATCACGGGACCTTGGAACTTATTGACAGTGGAAGATGTTTGCCAGAATCCGAGTTGATTATAAGCGATGTTCACTGTATTTAGGTTTGCGTTACAATAATCGAAGCTCGCCAACTGGCTGGATTGAACATGGATCCTGTGGTATGCGTTCAAGTTGGCGATCAGCGAAAGTATTCCAGCGTTCGTGAATCGACAAATTGCCCCTACTACAACGAGGTAATGCGTTTCGGATATTTATTATTTATTTTCAACGATTTCCTTCGACTGTTCTTCGTGTCGTATGCTCTAATTTTTGCCAGTATTTTGTTTTTGACTTTCACGCGCCGCCTGCATTGCTCTTCGACAGAATCATTTCACTTATGGTGAGTACTTCATAACCGATATTGCCGTTGCTTTGTTTTACAAATTTTGAAGTTTGTGTAATGCTGCTGCTGAACGTGTAGAGAAAAATCGGCTTACAAAGTCTATATTTTTGTGCACAGACATCCAGGTTAGAAATCTCTGGTTAACTCTTCAGCGGTTAACTGGATGATTGCTTCAAACTCTAATTGGAACTATATACTAAAGTCGAGTCCAAAATTGCATCAATCGGGTGGTAAAAGAAGTGGGGGGAACTAATATATGCAAGACCTTAAACCCATGTTAACTAGACCATGTGTAATTGGTTTGGGCCACTCCCAAGCCAAATGCGTTGCATGTTGTCAGGTTTCCGAATCCTTGCCTCGGGTTGTTTGCATATGCAATGTAAGTGCAGTAGTATTTTTTTTTGTGTATTTGAAGCAAGATTTGTTGCCAATCATCAGTTCGCCTTGAAATCAATGAGCTATATACTTTGGTTCAGGAGGGGCAAGCTCGCGAACCTAACCGACGCCGGGATTACGTCATCGAAC
>JAQFZQ010002811.1:0-12574 GCA_034696005.1 Glomeris marginata | reverse complement strand
AAGGGACACAAATAGCTACTTACAAACCAATTATCAGGGTACCTTACAAAACCCTGTCAGTTCACCTTTAAGTAAAAACAACCAATTATTCACAGATTTGTGACCCATTAACGAAATGACGAGTTTGAATTTTCCGCCGTTTTTCACTGCACGTGTGGCACACCTGCAGTGACGACCACAGCCGCCGTTATCCTACTCTAACCTCCTTGACCGTTATTCTTATAAAAATATAAACATTGATATAAATTACAAGTAGTTGTGAATAAACACGATAGATGGCGACACTGTTCCAGTATCGTTTTTTCCTACACCCTCGCTGTGGAACGGTCATTAGTTGGAGCGCCGCAAAATGTTTATAGAAAGGCAATCGTACGTGTCCATTTCGCAATCCGTTTCGTAAAGTGACTGCACCAAGGTTCGCGGCGAGTCATGTTTGTCGACCGTGGGAGACAGTAGTTTGAATCGTTCATCGTATCGGCGCTCAAAACTTGTAAGTTTATTCGAAAATCCGATAAACGATGTCGCCATTTCGCTTTTTCAAGACTTTTTCCTTCTGCACCAGGCAACGTTAATCGACAAACGATATCTCGTATTTTGTATCTAGCTTTTTATAATCACCATGTAGTAAACCGCTTTCTATCGTTTGGTAACAATGGATTATTATAATCCCAAATTTCAAACGTAAGCTAGGAAGAATCCTCAGGTATTCATTGCAAATTTACAAGATTGAAAACGGTAAAGATTCCTTTGACTTGTGCGATTTTAATCCGTTTTTCACAGTTGTTTCGCAATTTGAATTCAGTTCTCTAGATCATGGTCAAGATTGGTGAATTTCCAGGACACAATAACCAGTTTCCTATTCATGATGATTCATCTGTTCCATTTATAACAATGTGGGGCAACGTGTTGTCATGTAATAGTCATCATCTGTGATGCGGAAAGTTGTTGTCCTTGCTCCTGGAAGTCCTGGAAACGACTGTCTTCGTTTTACGATGGCTCGAGTTACGAAATTCGCTTTTACGTTGACAATTTCAGCCGGAAAACGCAGTTACACTGAAATCACGTGATTATAACAGTTCGGATTCGTTTTTAAACTGGTTCAGTGGCAATTATGATTGATCAAACGGCGAATTCGCGTTGAAAAATTTTTAGTTCCAAAAATGATCACTAGGTGGCGCCACCATATTGCGCAAATAGTGGAAATTGCAGGATTTGTTAGGGGTTGGGGCTCTGGTGAAATTAACATTGGATTCTGGGACCTTGTAAAAGAATGAAATGGAGTGGTGCACCGGGCAATGAATGGATGGATGGATATAGCAATGTGTTAGAATGAATAATTCGGTGTGAAGTGTTTGCCAATGTTTATCCTGGATCGGTGACCTCTGCAAGTGTGAAATTTCAGTTGGGGAGAATTTAATCTGAAGAATACTTTGGACTGTGCGCATGCGTATTGGGATTTGTTGGGAAATGTTGGGACGTTTGTCTTTCTTTCTTGGTTTCTATGTGTGTGTGTGTGTGTGCCCAAAAACCAAGTGACCTTGGTTGAGGTAGCACTTTTCTGATGCCAGCAACTGAAAATAGTGCCAAATGCTCATGCTACAGAAGACCTACACATCAGCTGGCCAGTTTAGAGCAGCACGTGATCAGTTCAAATTGCAACTAAGTATATGTATTAGCATTTCCGTGTGTTTAGAGTATATAAACGTACCTATGTACCTAAAATTAACCCTTATTTCATCTGTGTAATGTGACATTATATAACCAACTAACCACCTTGGAAAGGACCTCAAATAATAATCTGGTTTGTACTTGATTGTCATCTTTCTAACATATATTCGATGGCTTCATGTTCAATATTCCTTAATTGAGTCATGTCTTTGTCTAGTTTATAAGGCACGTATTTTATTAATACTACTAATATGTGCAAGTACAAATGTATAACATGTGTAAACTATTACTGAAACGATAAGCCTATTTTGTGAATACAAATTTTAAATTTCAATTCCAATAGAAATTTTTGTGTGCAAAATGTAATCTTTGCATATAAGTTTACATAACTTTTTCAGTTGTGTGTGTGACCAGTAAAAATGTTTGAAATGATTATATTGGTATAATGTATAATATTGTAATATGATATAATTTGTTACCTTATAGAAATGATGTGAATGAAATGATTTGTGTGTCTTGATGTTTAATGCTTCATTTTATTATGTTTGTAGACTGTAGTAAATAATGTGAATTTTGTTTGGTTATTTGTCAGATTTAACCCCTTCTACCATAGTGGACATGACACGGCTGACAGCGAAGAAACGTGGTGGTGTCGGCGGAGGCTCCACTGCCCAGGTCACCGAAAGGAACCACGAGAAGAACAGCGAATTCAACGGCAAAATGCACACCATCTCCACAAACTCGAGCATATCGGAATTAAAGAGCCAGGAGAAGAATGAAAGATTGGCCATTGTACTTTGGAAACGCCCTGTACAAACCATACAGTATTTTGTACTTGAACTCTGGGAGCTGACGATGGTGAACAGTCGGAAGTATGACACTGGTGTATCATTCTCCTCATTGTGTTTAACATGAATAGGGATGTGGATTACTTTTGCAGGCATTCATCAAGTTTCCCGGTTTTCATTTCAACCGGTGCAAAATCGATGCAAATTTTTTGTTTCCTTATAACTTACATATATGTTTTCCCACTTTTGGTTTTGTGGGAACCCGAATTATATAATTACAATGTTTGGTTTAATTCGAGGTTTTAGTACCAAGTTAGGGAAATTTAACTGTGGAAATCAATTCATTGATTGTATGGTAAGTTCTTTAAAGTTGTCTTTTTTAAAAATATAAAATTATGTTTTTCAGATTATGGAACCATAAGAAGTTAGCCCTATCTGCATTACTGTTAGTTATTTTATTAACACTAGTCTATCACACGAAAGGTCCTCACGAACAAGTAAGTTGCAGTTACCTTTGTATACTTTTAACTTGCTTCCAACAGTGTATTGATTTCATTCTTAATTTGTTATTTTCAGTTTGTTCTCTGGTTGAGGAAGGAATTCATGTGGTGCATATATTGGGTCGGACTCGGTGTCCTCTCCTCGGTAGGCTTAGGAACAGGCCTGCATACTTTCATACTTTATTTGGTACGTATAGTATATTATGTAACTTTACCCCTGTTCGCATTCATTCCTGTTCATTTAATTTATATCATTTATTTTTCCAGGGTCCGCACATAGCATCGGTGACTTTAGCCGCGTACGAATGCGGCAGCCTCAATTTCCCCGAACCTCCCTATCCCACAGAGTAAGGACCTCTTAAATCACCTTAATAGCCAATTAGTTTTCGATTTTGATAATCAGATTTCCATTTTAAAATCCATTTCAGAATACTTTGTCCCGACAACGACGAGCTGAATTCAACGCCGATCATAACTTTGTGGAAGATAATGAGTAAAGTAAGATTGGAGGCTTTCATGTGGGTGAGTTTGCATCTGGTTTTATGTAATTATTTTCAGTCAAATACTATAAGTGCATTTCTTATAAATGTTTCTAATTCAGGGAATGGGAACTGCAATCGGGGAACTGCCACCGTATTTCATGGCGAGAGCTGGTACGTATACGTAATGGTTACATTGTTGCAAAATACCAAAAGTAACTAGTAAAGTTATTAGGTTAGTTTATGGTGTTTTGTGATAAATTGTAATGTTTGGTAATGTATACTTTTAGCACGGCTTTCCGGCCTTGACACAGATGATGAGAATCTGGAAGAATTTGAGGAATTATTACATAGGAAAGAACATCCAGATGACAACGAACAACGGGTAAAACTTTGTTGTTCATCGGCTGTTATGTAATGTCTTTGCAGAAGTTACAATTATGGTTTTTATTCCAAGTAGTCGAGTTTAGCACGTGCGAAACTTGCCGTTGAAAAACTTGTCGAAAGAGTTGGATTTTTCGGCATCTTGGCATGCGCATCCGTAAGTATCTGGTTTAAATGAACAACTACACTTATAAGTAACTTACATTTAACCACATATCTTATTGTAGATTCCCAACCCTCTGTTTGATCTTGCCGGCATCACGTGCGGTCATTTTTTGGTGCCATTTTGGACTTTCTTCGGAGCAACATTAATAGGGAAAGCTTTCGTCAAGATGCATATTCAAGTACGTAAACATATTCATATGACCGCTGCTAATTTTATAATTTTGTTATTATAAATTGGGTTGAATTATTTTACAGAAACTCTTCGTTATAATCGCTTTCAACGAAAACCTCGTGGAAAAGGCCGTGAATATGACCGGGTAATTTGGAAACTTGTTGGAAACGCAGAAGTTTCTTAAGGTTTATGTGTGCATTTAATTGTTTATAGACACATACCTTACGTTGGTGGATACCTCCATAAACCCTTCTCTGAATTTCTACAAAAGCAGAAAGACAAGCTTCATCGTAGGACTGGACCGGGATTCACTACGGTACTTCACGCTGATGATGGTAACCTAGTGGTAATATATTAATAATTTTGTTTTTATTTTAACAGGAGGCATCGTGGTTGAGCTCTGTGTTCGAGAAGTTTGTCCTCGCCATGGTGGCTTACTTCATACTGTCCATTGTCAATTCTCTTGCTCAGAGTTATCATAAACGATTGTGTAAGCTTAAGAGAGACAAGATGCAGAGGAAATTGGCAAGGGATTAATTACCTAATTATTGAACCACATATTTATGCACTGCGTGTCAGAAAAGGGACCTTGAAGTTCTTGTTTTCTAATATTTTAATTTAACATTAATGCAGACGACTCTCTTATCCGTGGAAAAATGATCTGGATACATTAAAGATACAAAACTAATCATTAAAAACAAAAAACAATATGGAAACATTTAATTTCATTTGTAATTACAATGTAATATAATGTTTCAGTGTTGATAGTTTATAGTCTATTCACAGCTATCATTATAGTTGAGTGTTAACGCCTTTCTTTGAAGGAACCAATGAACAAATAGCTCACCTATTGGCATGTTTCCATCAATGGGCGTGGCCTGCAGCCATTGGTTCACTCCAAGATAGGCGTCAACATTCAACTATAAAGTTGGCTGTAAATAAACTATAGTTGATAATAAAGTCACATAATATAAAATTCGGATAAAAAGAGAGTCGATTTGTTGTAATATCAGTCATTTCCTTTCGGTCGGGGTAGATGCCCAATGTCCTATTGTGGCCCTTGTAAAAGAAAATGAAAAGTTACATATTTAGAGGAAGAATGTTGTGAATCACAAAACATTGATATGACATAAATCCATTCAGGAAGCTCAATATGAACTGGATTTTGGCAAAATGTTGCTTTTATAATGGGGCACAATGGGTCCTAAACTCTGATCGGATTGGAACAAAGAAGAGTATTGCATGGAGTATACACAATGGATTTTATTTATTTACCATCTGCACGTACATTAATGTTTAAAGGTGTTGGTTAACCCAACATATGCGATGAACCTACTTTGAAACCCATTCCAAAACTTAGTTAATGGTCCTGTATCTTTTTTCTTATGGAGTGTTAAGTTCATAATTCATAGTTCAGTTTAATTGCATCAATGCATTTAGTTCATTTAGTTGGTTCTGGCATGTGTTTCTCATTTGACCACATTCCTTATATACAAGCATTATTTAAGTGTGTTTTATGTGACCATTCAAGTTGTCACATTGTAAAGACACCGGAGAAGAACGTTTCAATATACTGATGTAATAAGAAATAGCACTCTTGGAAATAGTAGTAATTAAGAATCTTAAAATTCTCCAGTTAAATTTGGACTACATGTTTTTATATACCTCTCGGTGAATTTTGAAGATATGTTGCACAAAGTGAATGGAACTGAATTTTCAGTTTCTCCCACTGTGCATTGTAGTGAACATCAGTTTAAAAATGCTAAATGTAACCATTTCGGTTAGAGAATTGTGAACAACTTTGTGGAGTAAGTAGCATTATTAAAAAAAAAATGGAATTAATACATTTGTATTATCGTGAAAAGAAGCGAATAATGTTGTGATAAGAGATATATAAATTATGGAATAAAAGCAATCAAGTTTAATTTAAAGGCAATCATTTAATAATTTTATTGCAATTCATAAACTTTATGCTGGCATTTCAGTTGAAGTTGTAAGAATAGAAATGCCAGTGACTTTGAGACTGTGAAATGACTGTATATATACATTTCATATTAATTTTAAATGGACAAAATTGTGCGAATTATTAATTTTCACAGATTTAGCTTCAATGATATAATTACTTAATCCACTGTTTAACTTTATGTAGGTCAAGTTTCATAATATACCTTACAAAACTCACTTCACCTTTAAAAAGGTGACATAAATAATGAATGTCCCCTGGGGGCGCATTGCTGACTGAAAACAATTTGTCTGGTTGAGAAAAAGAGTTATAGAGTTGCGGTTAATTTTATAGTACCCATAGCGAACCGTATTTTATGTATAATACAAAAAATACAACTATGCTAACAATAACTGGATGACGAGAAATCATAGAAATGGAAATAGTGACAGCGGTCACGTGACGTCACATTCGAAAATGGATGGCTGGTGATGGAATGGCGTTTCTCGTCCCGTACGCGACGCCGTTTCTCAAATCAACATGAATTGCAGTTCACTTTCGCCCATCCATCGCCTCTTCCATGCTTGCTAACCTCTTCCCAACATGTTCATTGTAAGTTGTGGGCCAAACAACCTATAAATATTTGCCGTGTTGATGTTTTTCTCGAAACGCCATTGGGGGTCTAGTTCATTGATCTCGTATAAATCTACGCATTTTTTCCTATTTTTTTCACTATATCGATCCGTTTAATTTTTAGACTCATCCCAGCGTTCGAATCCGCGGAACGGAACACAATTTCACACCTGTGCAATGCATGGATCCGCAGTGTTCGAAAATAGGCCCTGTGCATATGCATTGTCCTTTCTGCATAAAATTGGTGATGTACATGGATCCAGTCATCCTCAAGGCCCATTACAGAGTCAAACATGTTGATAAAGGAATTGAATTTGCTGGTATATTGGTTTATTATAATAACTGTACAGTGATCCATCCATTGTTTATATTTTAATATTACTCATAAATTTCAGGTTTGAAGATCCTTCGGTGCTGTGAACAATGTGACATTGTAGGTGCCATCAAAGGAGAGAAGAAATTCAAAGGGTCACACTGGCATTGTTATAAATGCAAGAATGGCTTTGGCCGTAGAGATGAAGCAGTCAAACATTACAAGACCCATTTCAGAAACCCGCACACAACATTCCAAATCCAAATCACCCAGGTGGTCAACATACCCAAGTTTCACTGTATATAACAGTTCCATCCACAAGGTAGTATCTGAAGATGGTTCATTTATTGACATTTTCCAGGAGGTGAACATCCCACTGCAGTATTACAACGCAGTGGACACGTCCATCGACGTTCCTCAAGGGGACATCCGCACCGTATCTCACCCCGATGCCAACTCTTCCGACGGGCAGCCGAGTAAGCCGTAATGGTTGATGGTAGAACCAACCTGGTGGTTTAACGTAATGGTTTGATGGGTGTCACATCAGATGGCCTAAACAACGAAAACGATTCCTCGTTCGCCAACGGGCGACACACTGCCATCGACGTGGAGATGTTACAAGTGCCGGTGGCGGCGGCCAACGAGACCGTGGTCGGCACCACGGAACTGCAGGCCATCATGATCATTGAGCAGTCTGACCAAGTGGATGACAGCAGGAGCGGCGTGAGCGTAGATGCTCTTCTAGAGAATGAAGTTAGCTAGTGGCGCAGTCGTATTTTCCGAAAAAGCCATTGCCGCAAACGGGTGTCGAAGGTCAGGTTTCGGTTGGTGTTCGGTGCAGTCGCAGCTTCTGCAGGAGAAGGATCGACTCCTGGGCAGGATCAACAAGTTGGAACAGCAGATAGTCGACTTGGAAATGGAGAAGGAAGATGCGGAAACGCGGCTCAAGGCTGAAGTCGAGCAACTTAAGATGCAGGTTTGGCATTTGTAACCATCCGCTGCGTGAAGTTCGAGGTGATACCGATGTGTTTTATATAGGTGTACATGCAGTCGCAAGAGATAGAATCCTTGCAGAAGAGAGAAGAGGAACTCCAGCAGCAGCTTAGCGCACCAATCGACAATCAAGTGGCCAAGTTGTTGACCTCACTTCAAGCGCAGCACACGCAGCTACTTCATCAGCAACTTCTTCAGATCCACCGTCAAGCGATTCCCACGGTAAACGATCCTCAAGATGAAACTTAATTGGATCACCAAAGATGTTTCTGAAGAAGAACCTTGTCTTTCGCACACTTGTATACGTACCCAGGTTATGGCGATGACCGAGACAGTCACGGGAATGTCTTCTCCTTCGAACATGGTGACCGTGGTACTCAACGATGCGGTTGGAGTGACCGATGGCCAGCAGCGTATTTTTATAGGTAACGGTCACAGCGATTCTTCGGATGGTTCCCAGTCAACGTACATTAAAGACGAAGCCGGATGTTCATCGAACGATGATGCCAGCGACGTGCCTCCGACGCAGATGGATGTTGCGGAGAACCAAATACTTCCATGAACGCAGGTTTATATCGCGTAAGTTTGAAATTTTTGTTAAAGGAGCGCTGCATTGTACGTGTGGGGAATTTACAAGAAGCTTTTTTGTATCTCGAGTGTATGATTCAATATTGTAATTTATGTAGGCTGCTGCTGCTCAGGTGCAGTCTCATTTTTCATCACTTATTTAAACCAAAATACTTTGTACTGATTTTTTGGAGTCTAAAGTATAAATGAACTTGAAGGTAAAAGAAAAGGAAATGAAGTTTCAAATGTTCGGTAGTATGTGACAATTAAATTATATAGTCAAAAGCTACAATCGTTTGATATTAAATGTTTATCATCTTACGGCAAAAACCATCAGTTGCAATTACAGGGTGTCTACTGTCATGAAATTCCTGGATTTCTTGGAAAAGTAATGGAATTTGAAAATGGTCATGGAAATCCTGGAAAAGTCATGGAATTTTATATTTTAAATGTGGTAGACATCCTGAATTATCATTAACCCTGACACTGAAGTCACTTTATAATGATTTGGTTCACTTTAGTTTCGCAGAACAAGTTGACAAAGACACGTGTACGGAATGCGAATTTATTTTTTGATCTTCATGAGTAATGTAGTAAATATTTCAGTGAAAACCGACACGATACGAAGACTGTACAAAATACACTCAAATGCATCCGGTGTCATTGTTGAGATCGATCACCAGGCCATCGTCTTCGAGGAACCCGTCTCCGAGATTGCTCGGGGAAGTGTCTTCGCCACCTTCGTGCGTCTCGCTGAAGACCAAACAGTTACTAATTTGAGGACTCGAGAGGGACATGGAGACTACTGTACCTATCTAAACTGGATGGCTCGTTGCTGAACATCTCCGTTGGCACGGTCGGTGGTGCTTTCTCCGGAAGAAGATCCAAGAGAAGTTGACGAGATTCCAGGTGTCTTTCGATCTCCTCCGAAGTCATGTGACCATCACTTCTCGCCATGGGCAACACTTCAACTTGCACCGATGTCTTAGACGCTGGCAAAACATCAAAAAATTCAGGTAAAATATGCTATAAAGCTTTGCGTACAAGTCAGAAATTACGAATTATACCTTGTTTGCTTTTGTTGGATGTCTTTTTGCGTTTTGGTGCGGATTCGCTGGAATGTTTTCCCTAAATGTGGAATATAAATTAATACAATAATCACTTTTGAGGAAATTTAGTGTAAATCTTGGTGTTAACCGTGGCTGTTGATGACCCCGCGGGTAACTGATGGCCAGTGGATGCTGCAGAGTTTGAAATGGCAGAAGCAGCCCTTTTCCTGCTAAAAATTGGGAGAAAATATAAACAAATATCTACATTATAAATTGAACAAAGCAAAATATGAAGGTTTATTAATTGGTACTTTTTGGGGGCACTTGTGTCCACTTCGCTGTCACTAGAAACCGTTGCTTCGGAATCACTCGTGGAATCGCCAACATGTTCATACTGCATTAATCGATCCAGCAAAAAACTAGAAAATTTCAATATTATTTTATTGAAATTTTAAAACAAAATAAGCCTTAATTGAAGGAAAATGTGATTTTATGCCTTTTGTCACGGCTCACTTTGAGCAGTTTTCGCTGCGATTTTCGCAATTCTTCCTGGAAGCACTCGTTTTCCTATAATTTCATAATAATAATTTGCATGATTTTGAATACCTATTGAATAGACCGGAATAGACCTTTAATATCACGTGACCTACATAAATAAGGAACTTGAGTTTCCGTTTCAGGTTCTTGTACTTCTCTCTGTAATCGGTGGAATCGGATCGGAATTCTTCTGCGAAAACGGCGTTAGGTCATGGAATCACTCATCAAATAGGTATGTACGAGCTATTTTTCACTAAAAACTAGACAAAACACGATTTGGGACATACCTGACACGGGCATCGTCGGGGATTTTCCGATTTTCAATATACAAAACGGGCTTTGAAACGCGAGTGCTGCAGTGGCGCCATCTAGCGTCGTCCGCCTAATTTGGGATTTCATTTCCGCATTTCTAATTGATCCGGGCCCGTTCTCTTTATCCATTGTTATTGGCTATTGTTTAAGGTTTAAATTCTCACGTATATTTGGTTAATATTATTCATCAAATTGCCATTTCATTAGCAATACTTTTAATGAAATTAAGTGAATTTGAAATATTTTTTATCCTTTTATTAGTCTGTATATATTTCACTTGAAAACATTTCCACACAATAAGACAGAAAAAAATACATTATAAATATCGTTAACATGGAATGAAATAAGTCTTTACAAATTTAAGTGGGACCGTGAATTGAAAAGCAATAATACTGTTACTACTGTTCACATATATTAAACAACCGCATAAATAATACACATGCAATATCTTATAATAACAAATATGCTAATTGAGCCAATAGACACAGAGTATATTAGGCATATCATAAATTAACCTTCCAATTCTATAATGTTATCAACAAAAATAACAAAACACTCTGCTATATACGTACGCGGTTACATTTTTTCACATAATTATTAGTTTCCACTTTTATGACAGCTGCATTTACATTTAAACAACTTAATTATTTCATAATCCAGCATTTATTTCCCTAATATCTTCTTCATCTGGGTATTCTGGCGTTGAACACGTATGTCGGTTGAATCCGCTTTATCGTTAAGCCGATCCAACATCTCGTTTTGCGCGTCAACTTCGTGTCCGAGACCGACCGCAAGACCTTTTAATCTCGACAGACCTGCACTCAGATCATCTGAAACAAAAATCGTCCTTTTATAATAACCCTACATTTACCATATTGATCCTCACGTACCCAAGTTCATATCTAACTGCGCGTCAACGTGTTTCGGGTCTATCTGTGAGGTAGTTTCTTCGTTGTCATCGTAGTCCTGGTCAGGGTCTTCGTATCCACGAATCCGTAAGGCTGTTGAGTAACAGAGGAAGGTTAATTTGGAACAGTTTGGTCCTCAAATGTATTTGTTTTATATAGTACCCGGATGTTGCTCTCGTGTTTGGAACTGGGGATTGGATTTGGCTTCTTCTACGGCACGGCTTAGTTGGCTGGACACCACGGTGGGCTTTTTCTCATCGGTTCTTGGTGGGGGTAATGAAGGTTCTCCTGATTTAGAGAATATTCCTTTGAATCCTCCAAACCAGCTCTGAAATAATATCATTCTTATATTAAATATTGGCACATTTAGCAGCAACATTGCAAGCAATCAAAGACTTTATGGAAAGTACTGAATGAAATAATTCACTTTTATGGATGTAATATGCTTCTGGCTTATTCTTAAGGCTTGGTTAGTTTCATCCAATTTTCTGTCGCAGTTTTCCAGTTGCTCTCTTTGCCTCAATAACTCCTGAAATATATATAACGTTTACAAAAATATGTAGTTAAAATTCAACTTTTTCGTGGCAACCTATATAATAATGTTTTTGTTTTATAAATGTCTCACTTCAGCCGTAGCAACTCCCAGCTGTTCCGATTCGTGAACGATCCCCAAAGAACGTTTCGAACTTTCGAGTGTTCTCTCCTGGATGCGGCGAGTCTCCTCTATTAACATCTGACGCCGCATATATTCATCGTTCGATTGTCTGTAACCTTCGGCACCTTGGCGGCCAGAATTCAAAAACGTAAAATCATCTATGTCCTCCTCAGGCTCGAAGAAACCAGTGCTGCTGCCCCGAACGCTGTACTTGTCGACCATTTTCGATGTCAGTCCCGCGTGATGTGACGTCATTGAAGAGCACCGCTTCCGTTCAAGGAGTTATAAACTGTGGTTCTATTGGTTCTATATCGAAGAGGCGGGGCGTCTTTATGACGTCAAGCGGTAGCGGGCAAATTGGGAATGGACGTAACGAGTGACGTCACGGTTATCGTGACGCCATGTAATTGGAGTGCATTCACGGATCGTTAGCTCAAGGACACAGTATACTTAGGTCAGGACCCTGCACTCCCTGGTTCGATGATAAGTACAATTTTTGCAAACCAGGT
>JAQFZQ010002810.1:0-12584 GCA_034696005.1 Glomeris marginata | reverse complement strand
AAAACAGTTAATGATTTGTGCAACAGAAACAAACTGTTCTGTTTGCCACATCAACTTACATCTTCGTCATCCAAAGTGTCAATCAACGTTCGTAGTACTGTTCTGAAATGCAACTCCCACGTCGCGTTCGAACCATCTTTTATCAGGTTTATCAACTTCGGCATCGATGATGTACGTTCTTCTTTCCTGTTATTACAAAACATAATTAACAAATCATACATTTTTATCCGTAAATTCAATTTTATCAAAACCCAAAGACTATTTTACCTTCCGTGCCGGTTTCCAAGGCTAGATAGGATTTCATCGACAGACTCCATTCCGATGTTCCTCAAACCTATCGCAATAAACAACGCGCTTAATTATCAAGTCAACCAACTATTTAATTAACAATGTTCAACAACTATCACATACCATCAGTTATCATTTGAATGTCGGATTCAAAGGAATATTCTCCAACGTTGTGAGAATCAAAACCATTCCGGGAATTCTACGCAAGTCGTAGAGATAAACGTTAAATGAATGTGACAACGCTAACTGAATTGCTTTGATGAATACCTTTCGTTCTTGCTTTCTGTCGGGTGAAGACGTTTCGGGTGAGGATTCCATCTTTTCTTCCAGGATATCCATCCGTCCATCCGGCACCGACATCTGACTGATGCCGCTGTCCTGCGATGTTGTGTCGCGCTCCAATTCCTTATTTTCACCTTTCCGTTCCTTCATGTAACTCTGGTCCATGCCATCGAAGCTGTAATTCTGGATCTCGTTGCTAGTTTCACGTAAGGAGTTGTATATGTCTTCCGGGTTGTGGTTCTCGGTGTCGTCAAGATCCAGAGAACGTAGCCCACGTGCCCTCGATTGAGAACCGGGTGGTGTAGGGTATTTGAGACGACTCGCCGTGTGACTTGGCGAAGTCTTCATCGGAGACCCTTCCATGCAACTCCGGCTTAAAGTGTGCAGCAATTTTGTTGCACTTTCCTAATAAATAAACCCCAAGTAACTTGTGTTGTCCCGTTACAGTTTCCAAAAAGAAAGTTGTTTGACGAGTACCTGGTGAACCTTTGGAAGCTGATTTACAAGTTTTGTGAACTCTGCGATGTTCAGGTTAAAGAATGTATAAACCACGGAATTTGATGCCTAATAAATAAGTAAAAATTAAAAAATTAGATGAGTTTGTCTTTTAAATGTGGAAGTGAAAAAATGTAAATTAATTAGGTAACCTTTCTTAAATCAGGGCTTTTTGGATCCGATGTCCACATCACTATCTTTGCAAATGTCGATATGTTCTCGGGTGCCGCACGGAAATCAGACACGTCCATTATGAGTCCCAATTGCTGAAGGTGGTTTAGAGCAGCCAATTTCACCTGATCAATCCCAGAATAAAGTTACCAATTGCCATTACCGATACTTGTTACATTTTAAGAACAATACTTTTAGGTTTGGTGTCTGCGTTGGGTCAGAAAGAAACTTCATAACATTGGAAAACTGTAGATCGTAAGCGAAACAATCCCTGCAAAATATTTCCACGTCAAGTACAGCGAATGAAACGTATAACTAGCAAAGCTTTTGCATTCTTACCTAACTATATCCAAAGTCCTTTGGATTTTAGCTTGTATGGACCCCAACAGATCTGCACCGAGCTTATTGAACAATCGAGTCATGAGAACGTAAAGCCACTCGGCAAGATCCAATTTGTGCGTAATTATCAATTCGTTCAACGTGTCCAAAAATATGCTGAACACCTACATTTCAAGGAAAAACAATTAGATTGAAGTCAGAATACTAAACACATACATTAATATGATAATCACCTTTGTGTGAGAATCCATGAACATTTTTGTAAATATCTCCGTAACGCGCTTCACTTCCGCTTGCCTGCATATAACAAATCAAACACAGAAATTTAATTAGAAATCTTTTAGGAAATCTATCATACAATGATGAAGCGTGTATATCTTATGTTATTACGATAATAGCCGATTGGCTTGGAGTATCGCACGCAGGCTCAGCAATCCTTCTTTCCTGTCCGACCAATGTTGACTCGACAGATTGTGAATTATTTCACCAACATCCTGGAAGAATCCAAAGATCCCGATTTACATAAAAAAATATATGACACTAAAAAAACACGGATGTTGCATGCTGGCAATGATTTGTTGCCGCTCTGAGCACATCTCCCCCAAAAACTGCCAGCATTATATCTAAACATTGAAAAGACAGGAATGCAGGGCATACAATTTTCTGCAACGCGGAATAGAAAATCACCAGATAATTTATAAACTAGTTAGCAACCACGTAGAAAGCAAGGCAAGTTAAACATCAAGCGTAGAGTACGATAGCACATCGAGCACAGTTGACCTCATACCTGTCCTACGGTATCCCAAGGATCCTCAGAAAGCCGTTGTCTCGCCAATCCGTGCCAGTTATACAGCTGAAGAGATGAATGCAGGGTTATCAACCAGCAACAAATAGCCCAACCACCAAGTTACGCGACCCAAAGTTTTGCACCAAGCAAACCAGACAATAATCTACACCGACACGGCGGTTACATTATTGCTATACGCGTACTACGCGCTCAGCCAAAGAAAGAAAATGGTGGCTTATAAAACAGAAATTAAATGCTGACACCACGGCTTAAACTTTAAACGACACCAAAAGTATAAAAGTATGTAGTAACTCACATTAAATGGCCTTACCGATGATCCGTAAGACCTCTCGGAACAAACACTTGAAGTTTCACTGTCGTCCGATTCGTTGCCAAACGCATCAAAACGTCTTCTTAGGGGAACTCTCTGTTAAAAGAACATCATTAGAATTGACTATCCATAACACTGTCACGTTGAAGACAAATTAGTTTACCGTAGGCAGGCTTACCAGTGCGTCAGCCAACGCGGCTTCCGCTTCCTGACTCTGCAACAGAATCTGCTGCGCCATCAGTTGAGGACTTGCAGCTGCGGAACAGAATTTGAAAAGAGCACCGTTATTATTTTTACTATTTTACTACTCGCGCATTCAGACAGATAAACTCACTTTTTGAACAAAGACTCGCAGCAGATGAAGCTGACGCTGCGTCGGAAGAAGTTCCCAGGTTACTGAGTCTCTTTCGCTGGCCGGAAGCAGGGACAGCGCAGTACGCCAGATGTCGGTTAGGGCTGGTCTCACGGCTGGCACCAGTGCTTTGCGCTGAGGATCCAACAACTCTGCGCATCCTCGAGTGCGAATGCGGGGAACCGTGCGAAGTACCATCGGTCACGTGAGGATTGTAGGTTGCGTAGCCGAGTCGGGCTGTCGGCGAAGTTGATCGGCTGCTCGCTAATGAAAGGAAAACATATATCAAAACATTGAAATATGCACTAATAATGTACGGCGATTCAACTTACGTTGTGATTGAGACACTCCGACGCGAGATCTTCCACGACTTCGCTCCGGTGAAGTAACGGTACTGCTGGTTGGTGGATGATGAGGTTCCGGTACTTTTCTCGCAGGCCGGGCTGCAATCAGACATTACAAAACCATTAACAATGCAATTGTAAAGTACCAGTACATTCAAACAACATCAATTATTTTCATAATGACAAAAACACACAACGAACTGCACAAAATGAACCAAATCTTGATTTGACTAGCTAAATAAAACATATTGTAACTTCCATAACCATCATATTCGAAGTCAAGTGTGAATTGAAATTTAAACAAAACATTAAAATAATTACTAGCAAAACAACTGGCAGTAAATTGCATCCATTCATTTCATTTGACATATCTACCCATGGAAAAATGAAAAAAGGAATACAGATTGTACTCAATTGGCATATCTACCCATGAAAAGGTAATGCCGCAAAACAAGTTTTACATGTACGCTGTGCATTATTTCCACAGATTATACACAATGGATGCAACAAAAACGAAGTGCAATTTGCAATTGTTCCATGTGATCGCAACAAGTAGCATATTTGCACGACCTAAATATTCCAAACAAATGAAATAAAAATTCAATTCAGTTTACGGCTCAGGGATTGACAATGCATTGCGTGCGTTGATGGGGTTGAAAGGGTTGTGCGCAACACACTTACGAAGGGAGGCACCGGATCCTGCTTTGAAGCGGGAAGCAGCCATGTAAGCTTGGCGGGTTCGCGCTCTCTGCACTGCGTTCATGTCTATGGCACTACTAGAACGCATAGGAGAAGGCGTGAGCAAGCCATTCTGCGATAAACTATCTGAAATTAGAATAAAAACAGAACTCAAGAAAAACAAATCCACTGCGGTGAACTGGCCGGCATACAGCTAATAACTCAAAAGTGCGAGAACTAAATGTACCAAAATAAGGCCAACTTTCTTGGAAAAGTGCTCAGCGTAACACGAATTTCAACACGCAACGTACAAACAGTAATTTCAATACTGAGCAAATAACAATAAATAATAATAGTAATATATACTTACTGGGATCTTGTCGATATCCACCTAAAATTGGGATTCCAGATTTCCGCATACCGTACAACGGAACTCGACTGGAAAAATTTAAAAACAAAGGATATACGTTAGGAGAGTGTTCCAAAAGTGGTAAAATAACTCAAAAGCAAAGACTGGAATAAAAATGAAATAATAAGATGGGAAAACAAGATAATTACAAGAAAAATAGTAAGAAGAAAACCTAAATGGAGTATCGCGTAATTGAAAACCATGTTAGACAATGTCATTGTGCACGTGACATGATAAGAATGACATCTATGATAAGGTATACTAAATATATCATTCTAAAAATGGACATTTCCCATGATAGCAACCCAAAAATTGCCTATTTACCGTGATGTAACTACGCATGCTTAATCTATGACTATCACAAATTCCCAGTCAATGATAGCGAACAAATCTTACTTCAAACAGGTCAAATGTTCATATCTTCTCAAATCGAATGGCAACAAACTACAACTGAAATGAAGCACGACATCGGCAACACATTTTTATTCACTAACTAAAGCAAACAGTGTTGAGGACAAACTGTACGCGATACATGCGTGACAAACAGTAACGTCACAAAATGTTAAAACTCTAATAAAATTCCATATAATGTGTAAAAGCAAAAAATTAAAATTCAAGCATAAGTGCCAATTAATGTTAAAAAAATAAAAACCATTTCATTATACGAGCATAATATGCGCATGGCAGAAGAAGGAATGTGCAAAACATGCGAGTGGGTGGTATTCAGTTATTCAAGGAAAATTGAATGAATGGGACTAGGACAGGGACTGGATCGAGGTGTCAAGAACGGGCTGCTTCGAGGGGTGTACCTCAGGTTCTCGGTGGATCCACCGGCGCTCGAAGCCCTCGAACGCGAGGCCGAGCCGCAGCCGGAGATATTGTACAACGAGTTGTTACTCGATGAATTGGAGATGCCCTGTTCACCCTGTAGAATCCTTTTCTTGCTGCCTTCCAGCGAGTTCAGCAAACTGTCGGCTTGATCACGAAAGTGTTCGTGAAAACCCCAAAAGGCCCTGGGAAAGTAGCATCACGTTAGCAAATAATTATTCATTCAACGGATATTATAACAGGGTATCTACTCCATAAAACTATAAATTTTACAATAAACTTCTGATACAATCAACCAATATGGATGACACCTTAGAGTTGACTATAAACGGTTTCCACTGTATTTGTAATTTCACTCTGATGAAGTTTGACAAGATATGCATGAGTTCTAAAATACTTAAAATATCCATATTTTGTCACAATCAATTTCAAAAATTTCCCATTAATTTTCCAAGAAATCCAAGAATTCCATTGCAGTAGACACCTCGTGCAAAGCATTAACAATCGCACTTACTTTCTCGCGGAGGCCCTGGCTTCGTTGTCCGCATCGCTGATGCCCTTCCTGATGGCCTCTTGTAAGATAGCGATATGACGCTCAAGCGTGTGTGTTGGCCATGTGTGTAACAGCTGATCGAGGAATTCAAATCCGGCTCTGAAAATGTACGAAGCCACATCTCAATTCCTCATTCCCTTCTATCATTTTTAGCTTCAATTCTTCACACGTACTTTCGAATATCCTTTGACTTGGAAGCCAGGTTTGCCGTGAGTATAGGTATCAATCTGCTCGCGTGTGTGTACTGAATGATGAAGCGTATCGCTACGATTCCAGCTGTCGCCATCACTTTGGCACTGTTTTGAATGAGATTCACAAGGTTCTGGAAGAGAGCTTCGGCAAAGTGGTCCAACCGGTGACAGAGCCGCTGAGACAGGTACCTGGTTGAAAACAAAAATCAACATTATTATTTAAAACATTTTTCAAATCAGACATACACATGTTTACTTTTTCACTTACGCAATTGTGATACATGTCTCTCTCACAACTTGAGACCGCAAATCCTTGACAGCCAATTGGAAAGCGTACTCCAGTTGTCGCAGGTTCGGAAGCAACTCGTCGTAAGCCGTGGCACCCGCAACCACAAAAGATCTGATCTTTTTCATCTAACGAATAAAAAACATTTCACTTGTAACAAACACACGTCTAACTATTCCTCAGGTGAAACTGTCTCTTCAAAAACATACCACATCTACTCTTTTTTCCCAGTCGGTGTTGGCATCGACAAGTATCTCGCGGCATTTCTGCAAATGATCCTCCAGCTCCTTTCCCGAATACAACTGCAAAACATATATTATTGTTAACACGCACTTAAAAGTGTAGATAAACAGCATCCGGAATTTACCTGAACTTTAGGGACATCTTCAAAGGAGCTGATGAACGTGTCTTCATCGACAGCTCCCGCTTGCGCTGCTCAATAAACACAGAACAAAATATAGTAACCGTATTTCTATTTGTGTTTCATTAAATTATCAGTGGATAACAACTGGTTAAGTTGATGGAAGATAAAATTACTATAGGAATTATGAGAATTAGTGCAGCTGGATTAGCTAGCTATCATGCAACATGCGTGAAGTGTTACGAGAATGCGGATTGGAGTACTACCTGATACCGAAGTTACGCGATGAAAGGAGCGTTTCCTTTTGGGCACTTTAAAAACACACCCGTTTAATTAATGGCATTAATATTGGCGACATGGAAAGTAAAGTGCAGTATGTCAATTAAATTCAGTTGCGGTCAATGCAAAATAAGCAAGCACGTGCGGCGGACTACGTTTAAAACACGTCGTTCAACCGTATTACCATAAGCTGGAAATTTGCCTAGGGGACATTTGAAAAGCAGGTTCGTTTTACCAAGGTTTTACTGTCTAGTCACAAAGCCAAGATGCCATGTAGTAAGAAAAGCAGAAAGGGTAAATACTACAATGACTGATTACTATTATACCTCATATTCCCATTTTTAAGAATTCCCCAACAATAAAAGAAACATTTCTATTTCATTCTTTAAAGAATATCAAGTTTTGTTTTCCTCAGTCAAGGTTTCAGGATGTTAATTAAATTTAACAAGTTCTGATTACAATCAACGTGGGAGATAATTACACCTGTGCTTGAAAACAACATTCTTAACTTTCCGAGGAAGCAAAATTTCAATCCGGCAATTCAAAGTGCTCAACAAAAAAATGTAAATTAAATCCACAATGCTCCCACCTATACCACACCTTCCTCTACATTTATACAATATTTCACATTTCCTGCCGTATTTAATTAACAAGCACCGGTGCAATAACTGAATTTTTTGGAATACACACAATTGATGGAAAAGATTCGTCAAAACCCTGTCCATCACCACCATCAAGTACCGTACGTAGACTTGCATTTACTGCACGGTACTTAATACTTACCGGCGACACTGGAAGGTGGTTTAGGTGTTGCGAACACCGCACGTTTCGTGGGAGGGGCAGTCATCACCCTTTTGGCTGTCGACTTTGTCAGCATCTATCAAAAAAGCAAAAAGAACCCATGAGAAGGTAAGTTATTAAAGGCCTTGAGTGTTGCACACCTTGCAGAAATCAAGCTGATGGCGTGGGGGTGGAAAAAGGAAAAGTGCACCTACATGTTGAGCGCAATCAAATTTAACCGGATGATGGTGAAACCGCGGTTCCCAAAATTAAAGTTAATACATCAGGTAAAGATATGGAGGATGGGCAAGGTTGCATTTTCTTGTTTCTTTTATTTCTCTTAAATATCGTGCTGGCCTCGACCTTAAGTCGCCCTCTGACTTCATCTCCAGGTAAGATAGGCTATTTTCCAGCACCATTTCCATTTCCCACAGTCCACGCCGCAACCTCCAACAAATTGGCTACTCACCGGCATCCTGTCAGTTTCATCGTCTCCTCCTCCACCACCACCTTCAAAAAACAAAAACAAAGAAAAACGCATAAATGTGAATGTCAAATCAGCCTAACCCTTTACCATATTCCCCATTTCATGCACACTTCTATTTTGCGCACATGCGTAACTTCGCAATGCTCATATTTCGCAATCAGCACATTCAACACTGTAGCCATATAATATAATATATTCCATACACGATAGAAACAAACAGTGTCAAGGTTTGTTGAAGCATCGAGGCAAACAAACTTCCATCTAGTACATTTATACCATTGTGAGAAAAGTACCTACAACTGTTTCGGAGCAAATCTCCAGCAAAATGTAGCACTAATTTACCATTGGATTCTGCATTTTCCAAATATTTATGCCTCAATTGCTATCCGCCATTACACCAGTCAAGTATTAGCTTCATAGCCAAGGATGAACTGGTGCAATGGCGGCCAAATAACACCCAGAAAAATAGAAATGGTCACCTATCTGTTTTTCTTTATAATAAATATAATAAACATTCTAAACAACAGCCACATACTAAATTGGAATTAGAATGTAGCATTTAAGCAGTTGTTTTAGCAAATTTAACTAAAAGGAATCTTTCAAATCAGCCAATCGCAGCGTACAAAGTTCACGTATAACAATTCCAATTTAACATTATAACAGATATTACAAAACTCATAACAAAACCTGATCAGTATTTATCCACCTGAAGTCATAAACTAATCTTTAAAAACTGGAATATCAAAGCATGTATGTTTAATGCTAAAGCAGCGTGTTGCACATAAGGATTTGTGGACATTACAACCAAAATACCTTCAAGATGACCATTTTCCATTATACAATCCAATATTTAAAGCAGTTCCTCCTTCAATCAAAACACATTAGGCTATTCACAAAACCCAATTTTCTTGATCTTTGTCTGTGTTCGAAATCAGGTTGGAATTTCACGAAAAGGTTTCTTGCGTTGCGAAAAACCCAGAAATCAAAATGCTTATGTCAGTAATCAAATACTATATCAATCAACTGTGGCAAAAATAGATATAAGCTGATAAAGAAATTGGTACATTGCAACTTCATGAGGGACAACACTAAAATTGGAACATTCCTAAATCTACACACGGTAACTGCAATATTCTCAACCAACTGTGCGCAATGATAACAGGATTCCACCTAACCAAATCAATTTTACTGATCTGATTAACAAACAAAATCTCCAATTTAAACTAAGCAATATTGTCTTATCACTAGATCCTGCAATGTAGGCAATTGCCAATATCCTGTTCCTGCCCTTATATTGTTTGCTTAGATCTGGCAAATGTACTATACTATGGGTTCACATATGACATTAACCCACCAATGCAATAGCCAGCAATGTTTCTTATGACTGTCAAAACTTGCCTGCTTCATCAATATCATGTCAAAAATGTCTATGCCCCTGTATTCTTCTATTCTCTCTTCCCACAAATGTTTTTCATTCATGTCTTTTTCCTATCCCACTATAGGAACCTTTAGTGACTTCCATAAATGACTTTTTAGATTCCTGTGTGCACCCTCACAACAAGGGATTATTCGTTCCTCAACCTTGTGGCCTCTAGGTCTAGAAAAAAGTCCACAGTCTCCCCTTACATTTGCAAATGTAATTCAAGAAAGTGATTAGTGCATAACGTCACTCGGTTCATTGATAGCCTAAACGTGCAACCTACTTAACAATATAATACCAACCAACATCGTGATATCCCATTGCATTCACAATGAAAACAAGTACGTATAATTCCAGCTAATGGACAAATCGAAAATAACTACTTCCCGTATTTCACATTCACAGCTATTATATCCCAGGTCTGTCACATTCAATTTATTATAACTAATTCCATACATTTTCATAACGGGAATTTCCCCATTATAAAAAACATATAATTGTTTATGAGAATATTTAAATATTAAATTAAAAGAAACCAGTTTAATTTGTTTTTTCATGCGGCCAATAATGAAAGGTGCAAAGATGTTACATTGATAAGCAAGTTAAAATTAAAATCTCAGCATGAGTCGAGTTGTGTGCTTGGAATATCAATTATCAAACTGTTAATTTCTTTCTAACATAAAGGGGAAGTCCAAACAAACTTTTCAATATAAGTATGTAGGACACTTTCATGTAAACTGCAGCACAGTGCTGCACCTAACACATTTATTTCTCAATATAAAATTACATTAAATACGCAAAACGAATTTAATATGTGAAGATTAAGAGTAGCCTATATATCAACAGATGTTTTGAGGTTTTAATAATAAACATGGACACTGTTCAATCATCTATGTTTATTTAATATCCATGTTGTGTCAATGCAAGTTCCTATAAAAGTTTAATGTAGGTACATTAAATGACATTTGTTTCTGTATAAAAAAAAAAACAGAGCTGAACACAATAATACTAATTTAACAACTAACTACAATGTCACTTACTGAGAAATTTGGTGAAATGTAAAATGTGTGAACCATTAACCCTTATGCAACAAAAAGATTTCATAAGCAACCTTACATAAAATGTTAACAGGCGGACATCTATCAATTTCTAAATCAAAATGTGATACGAATTTGGAATGAGATTATGTCAGATCAAATCATTTGATATGAATATTACTTTTTTTTTGCCAACATTGTTAAAATAAAAACTTGCAACATCAAACCTAACATTTTCCCATTTCATTATTTTAACAAGCTGGATATTTTTACACAAACTACTCGCAATTTTCCCACATATTTACGAATTTGTGTCAGTTCCCTTTTTTCTTGCATTAACCGTCTGTAAGGTTGAAGGCCCTGTTTGCCCAGGTAAAAGATTACCAGCTTGTTGGCCAGATAAATTTTGGCACAGTACTATTGCCGTATTACGTTATAGTTTGAAGAAAAAAAAATATTGTATTTGTTGTTCTCAAGCCAACTTTGTAAGGTATTATAAACTGATCCTTACTTTATATTCAATTCCTTGTGTATGACAACTTCAACTTTCAGGGCTACCATAATGTTTTGTACTTTGGAACACCTTGAATATATTAAATTTCTGGGAGCAAAATGTTTCCCTGCAAATAAGCCTTTTGCAAGTTACTTCAATTATTCTTCACTAACTGTTAAAATCGTCAATTAATCTTTATAAAAGAATGAAAATACTGCTTATAATGTAATAATATTGCACTTTCTTTTTAATAATAATGCATAAAGCTTACATTGTACTGAACAAATGAAACATTTTCCTGTTTAGCTGCAATGCATCAACAGTGACATTCATAACATTGCAAAACTGTTATATTTAGGCAAAACTCCAACAATATTATTATTTTCAATATTTTCCAGATGAGTTGCAACCTTGAACTCTTTTAGATATAATTCTTACATTATGCCATTATGCTTTACACGTGTTTTAATTAAGGCCACCATTATAAATTTCGAAATTACATTAAAAATCACTGCAAGATTAAAACAAAAAGTACTTAGCACATAAAAACACTGCATGCAAAAATATGTATAACTTGGGGCTCTTGGTCTGTGACATATCCGGGGTAGGAAAAGAAAAAGCAGAAAAAGAAAAGGAACCGAACACACATGCACCATAAGGCTAACTCGTATTTGTAGAAACATCCGGTTGCAGATGAGAAAACAGAAGGCAACAAATCCCTATTATAGGCCCTTTAAAAATGCACTCTCACCTCTGTATTTAGGGGCACACTTTTTACACGATTCACATCGCGTAGTCGAAGCCGGTTTCAATGCCAACATAATGGCGAATTTTTCTATCCATTCTTGCTCGTCAGCCCACATTTCCATTATAATTCACTCAATTTCCCGCTTATTACTCAACCAAACTCCATTTGCAAACGGATTGATCGTTCTCCAACCTAAACTTTCCACGAAATGGTAGAGGGAGCAGACGATACGAACGATACGAGAAAAGGGAAGATCGAGTGACGTCAAAAAGGCGGGGCTAACGCAGATCCACCAATAGCGTTCGACGGATCGATTCATATAGCACAGTAATTACATTTTTTGCGTGTTCCCAATCTTTGATTTCACTTCACTCATTAAAAATACTGTTCACAATGTTGGATCGACCTTCGACCGTTGTTTAAACTTAGCTCAAAACCAATCAACACGGCTCATTACCGAGAATCAATTTCCAAATCGTGTTTGCAACATTTAAATTTAACCGACTTTCGAATGTTTCGAATTCGAACGAACTTGGAATATGAGCTTCGAAATCAAAGATAAAAACATTTAAAACTTTTACCGAGGTAGCCACCTTTGAGCAGTGATAAAATTCCTCTTATTTCTAACCCCATTCTGAGAACATC
>JAQFZQ010002809.1:0-12585 GCA_034696005.1 Glomeris marginata | reverse complement strand
TTGTAATTTTCTTGCACTGAAATTTACATACGGTATACTTATTTGTTATTATAATACCAACATATAATTATAACTATGACGACCACCGATTACAGCTGCATTATTATTGACCAAAGTGTTGGTCACATGTCAATACAAATACTTTGAATAACATGCGAATTGAAATATTAAACTTGATTTTGAAACTGCAAAAACAAATGTACATTTTACAAACTACATTTTTACAATACAATATGTGAAAATAGGCCGTGCAAGGGGTTGTTTAACATTTATGTCACTGTTTTTAACTTTTAGACAATTACATAATTAAAGTAATTACAAATAACATTCATTTGGTTATATTCATCGCATTAAGAAATGATAATATAATCTACGATGCAATTTGTTAATTGTGAAGTAACAAAATTAGGGAACAGTGGTCCATACTACAATATAACATTTGTCACATTTGCCACAGTATTAATGAAATTATTACATTTTGCAATAATAATTGTTTTACGCAATTTCAGAAACTAATTGTAAAATGGCTGAATTTCTTACAGTATATTTTTATACAAGTTTGACACTGCTCCATTTCACAGTTGTATAGTCATTTTTGTTTTGCTACAACATTTGAAATGGAATTTTCTTTTTACATTTTGTAAATTTGATTCTGAAATGATTACAATTCACGTTTTAATCAATCTTTTGCACGTTTTACTAGATACATTTCAGGTTTTAATAAATAACATTTAATTGTTAATAATTACAATTCAAGTTTTAACAAATAAAATGCAGGTTTTAATAAATAACGTTTTGATTTTAATCAATACAAATTATGGTTTTAAAATACAAAACATTCTGGTTTCAATGATTACAATATTCTTAGTTTCATACATGACATTAAGGTTTTAATACATAAATTACAGGTTTGAAGAAACAAACTACAGGTTTACATCCCAATATATTTCATATAATAATCCTCATTCATAATATGAAAGTAAATACATCATTTAAAAAAACCCAATCCTGACATGACATATCCCCGATGATAAAATCCCGTAACATAAACAATTCACGGTTGCATCTTGTCTGTAAAACCTGGAAATGTCAACGAATCATACTATTTTGCCCCTGCATAAAAAATCAGGCAATTTTGCGGTGTTAAACAATTTTTCATTTTATTACAGCACACATACAAATCCATTTCAGATACACACTTCAAATGCACACCTTGTCATTTATCCTATCGCTTTTTCTTCACAAGGTAAGAATGCAAATATGACATTTGTTGCCACATTTTCCAAAACAAATTGCCTTCATTATACCGGTTTTTGCATTTCTTAAAAACGGGTTTTTGTAAGTGTTTAACAACGGGTTTTTCTATATTCTATAATTATGTCAACTGTCCATAGCACGAATTCATACTCATTATTGCAATGATTAGTTATTTTTTTGAAAATAGTAAACGGTTTGTTAGTAAATTTATTCATGGGGTTTTAGATGGTCATTAACGGGGTTTTTGTATACAACAGATGTCAAATGGTTTATATAGGGCACATCTACGTTTAATTACTATAATGTTCATTCGAAATCATTTTATAGGTATTTTTATATTGTCACAGTTTTATTAAACGCGTTTTTGGTATTACAAATGTGGGTTTTTGATGGACATTAAAGGGGTTTTTGTATGTAACACGAATGAACAGGTGACAATAATTATTTGACAAAATAAGGTGATACAACTTTTTGAATTATGTTAGTGTTTTGTGTAGTATATGTGCGTTTTTTTTGTACAATATGTCAAGTTTTCAGTGGTATTAAGGGGTTTTCCATAACTGGTTGGGTTTTAAATAATAACATGACATTTTAAAGAATTAAATTTGGTTTCCTTTTGCACATACTGCAATCAACAGCTCTTTCATCAACAGGCGTGATGTGTAGTCAGGTTTGTTTATGAAGGGGTTTTTGTTAATTTGATTGGGGTTTTTGCTCACGTGTACAGTTTTTTATTTCAATTAAACTTATTAGTTGAAAACAGTGGTTTATATTTGTAGGATATTATATATGGCAGGGGTATTTGATTGTTTTAAGGGGTTGTTGGTATAATAAATGTTTTTGTTTACAATTTGGATGGGTTTCTGCTGTTTCCTGACGGGGTTTTTGTGTACTTTTCAAAAATGGATTTGCTTATTCCAATGGGTTATTGTTCAAGTTGGAGGGGTTTTTGCTAATTTCACACGGGTTTTTTCTGTTTGCAATGGTGTTTCTTCATTTCCAGTGGTTTTTGCTGTTTCCTGTCGGGGTTTGTGTAGTTTTTTAAACGGATTGGCTCATTTCAATCAGTTGGGTTCATTTTGAAGACGGTTTTTGCTGTTTTTCCATGCGTTTTTGCAAATTATCCGTTTGTCGTATTTTATTTCAAATCTTACAGTATATATTTCATAATTTTCGAGGCAATTATTTATTATGTAATGTACTTCAGCTCGTGATCTTGACCACATTATGTTTGTTTCATTTTCGTTAACTATTTATTTGACTGCAATATTTGTATTTCTAGGCCCACAGGTTTATTGCATGTTCAAATCCACATAAACTATTGTTGTTCATTGTGCCCTCAATTGTAATTCATAGCTCACTTCATATCCTATTACATCACTTCACTTGTCACATGATGGCACTTAAAGGAGAAGTATAACGATTTTGCAACCCCCTTTAAAACTCATTTCATTATAAAAACCTACGCAAAAAAAACACATGTGGCGTTTACGGAAATTGGAAAAATATTGGTCATTCGCACACAAATCACCACTTGAAGTTGAGCTCATTTTGAATCTTCGAGCATGCGCAGTGAGGGTTGCACATTGTATGGAACACGTGCTGCATCACAGCTTGCGTCCCTACGGTGTATAGGCCTACTTTCCGATAGGCCTACTTTCCTATTTCAGTTACATTTCAAGATGCGTTCGAAATGTGTGGTTACTAGCTGTCAAAATAGCCTCACAAACCACCACAGTAGTGTTAATTTTAACTGCATTCCTATACAGAATACAAGCTAATAAAATGTCTGGTAAATTTGGCACACCATAACTGTGTTTGGTGATGCATTAATTACGTAAGTCCTACCACAACGTCCTACCACATCAAAACAATTCACAAATGCAAGGATTATTCAAAATATGGCTACAAACTTGGAAATACATTTTTGTTGAAATCCCTTTCATACATATTTTCCCTGATACTTCTCCTTTCATAATACAAAATCTTTAAATGTATTCATATTTTCCATGTCCCTGATTTATTTTGTTCATATCATTAGGCTTACATTGTTTAAAGGTCACCACAAGATCATTCTCCTACCACAAGTGGGGTTCAACATTTCGAGGAAGTGAGTAATTTCAATATGGCTATGCCGTTGCTGTACTTCTCGTAACACCTGGTTGGTTATTCTGTTGTGCATTGTTACAGTGGCCAACAGTAATGAAGACACCGATGGGGACATAACACGCAATGTCAACGCTTTACACATCCAGGATAACATACCAACTGAACCTTTCATTGGTAAGCACCACTCACTCATGTGTGACACGTTACACAGTATTAACACATCACTATGTTGTTGTTTCATAATGAAGGCAATGCATCACTGGAAGGTGATACGCTGGAAAATGACACACCCGCACCCAACGCAGGTACATCACAAGCAACGGCCACCACAGGTGCGACTCATTTGCATGATGGCTCATTTTACGTGCTGCCTAGCTCATTTCTCAATTAACACTACTGCGTCTTGTTGCAGGGCAAGTGCACCGTTCAACATTCTTCTACAACTCTAACGCCACCACCAACAACACAAGAAAAGATCGTGGACGCCATGCCCACACCAACCGCAACATGCCATATGACCCTCGTGCAGGCAGGTTGCAAAGGCAATGTAATGAAGTGCACAAAATAAAGCGACGAATAGTGCAGCACTTGGAAAATTGGACAACGTAATGCTCGTATTTTTACATAATGCTGTTGTAACACTACTTTCTAATACATGTTATCATGTCGGTTGTCATGTAGGTATTCATGTCTCGAAGTCAAAGGCGCGGTTGATGGTGCCCTTCCAGCATTTTACGAAGCCCTCGACAAATTCCACAAGGAGAAGAAAAGGCTGGACGCTGTGTATGGCAATTGAGTGTGTACTGTACCTTTGGAAATGAATGATATGACCACTGCATTAAAAACCAAACTTCCCTTTCTCTGATTTCATTGTGCTTCTCATTTTTTCTCCCCCATCGTTGGCCCATAACCCACTCAAAGTACCATCTACCTCTCCCCCGCTGCAAAGGGCCCAGTACCACCACTTGTTAATTGTGTTGGTACCCAGCACAGCAAAACCTTGTGTCAAATTATGCATTACAATTTTGTGCGACATGCACAAACTGTCCGACAACGTGCTACTGGCCCCTTTCCAGCACGGGAAAACGTACATGTCATGGGCCACCGATGGTTCCCACAAATGGGACATTTCATTTACATGGGTTTTTCGGTTTTTCCAAACCTGTGGTAACAGGTACATAATTAATAAATTGTCCGTGTTCACAAATTTGTGGGATGAACGACATCATTATCACATAGTCCGTGTTCGAAAACATGTGGGACGAACGGCGTCATTGACGACTTGCCCCTGTTGGCATATGCGTGGTATTTATTGATGACAACCGTTCAGCATAAATTGCGGTGCTTCAAGGGTACGATTCGGGGGCTAAATGTGTGTTTTGTGACATGGGGCCATATACAGCAAACCGTGTTTCGCCATGGTTTTAGCCAAACGTGTTTCGGGGAACTTGTGCGCGTTTTGCCGCCCACACACATTTCCTCTTTCACAAATGAAGGATTATAAAGGATTACAAAGCATTCATGTGATGGTAGCTTTTACACAACAGTCTGTTTCCTCCAAACAACACCTTGCACTTGCATGTCCGCTACCCATGCTGCAAACTTTGTATTACAACAATGGTAAAAATGTGTTTACAAATGTCTAAATGCATATTAAACTTGTACACAAATTAAACCAATATGTCATTAAATTTGTAAATTAGTGACACATTTTAGTACAACAATTTTTAAATATAAATGTCATATAGGAAACTAAATTTTTATAATGTCCACAACCAATTACTGTTTTGTTTCAGCATTTCCAACCTCATCACATGAAGTGCACACCCATTTGTGCTTGTCAAACTCATCCCTTTAGCATTACTGTGCTAACATGGCACACTTCTCAACCACCACACCTGTGCTACACGACATACTTGAGTTGCAGCGTACACCTCACTTGACCGTTGACGTACACCATACTGCACTTATTGTAAGTTCCACTGTCTACTACATTTACATTAACACATTGTACTTGATCATTACCACTTGCATACCATTCAATAAATGTTCTCAGGGTTTGACACACCTACCATCCATTCTACCACACCACACTCCTACTACAACAACTGACTTGTCTGGATTACATCAATCAATACCACTTGTGCCATGCAACACCACAATGCAGCCACCTGCGCAATTGGTAACTTCATATTGCACTTACCACTCACTGTCTTTGTTATTACAATTGCCTACCACTCTCATTCTTATAGATACGTACAGTGAAGACCCCGGCACAACGCTCCAAGGCTTACAGGGAACGTAAAAAAGCCGCTACTTCTCAAATTGCAAGTGTATATCACATGTACACGTTTCTGTGTCATTCACAAACACTTTTAAAACAATATATTGTTCCAGACACCCAAAACCTGCGCTGAACGTGCCAAAGCTTACAGAGAGCGTGTCAAAGCGGCCAAGTCTTCAAATGCTGTTCCACACACTGACACACAACACTACTGTCAAATACCCCAACTACTCACACATCACCAACATCAACCAACCATAAGTGGACTTGGTAGGCCGTCCACAAGTGGAATTGACAGACCATCCACAAGTGCACTTAACAGACCATCCACAAGTGCACTTACACGACCATCCACAAGTGCAATTGATACACCATCCACAACTGGAATTGGTAGGCCGTCCACAAGTGGACTTGGTAGGCTGTCCACAAGTGCAATTGACAGACCATCCACAAGTGGACTTCACAGACCATCTACAACTGCACTTAACAGACCATCGACAAGTGTAGTTAAACGACCATCCACAAGTGCAATTAATGCACCGTCCACAAGTGGACTTGGTAGGCCGTCCACAAGTGGCATTGACAGACCATCCACAAGTGGACTTCACAGACCATCTACAACTGCACTTAACAGACCATCGACAAGTGTAGTTACACGACCATCCACAAGTGCAATTAATGCACCGTCCACAAGTGGACTTGGTAGGCCGTCCACAAGTGGAATTGACAGACCATCCACAAGTGCACTTAACAGACCATCCACAAGTGCACTTACACGACCATCCACAAGTGCAATTGATACACCATCCACAACTGGAATTGGTAGGCCGTCCACAAGTCGACTTGGTAGATCGTCCACAACTGCACTTGGTAGACCGTCCACAACTGCACTTAGTAGACCGTCCACAACTGCACTTGACAGACCATCCACAAGTGGACTTAATCCACGTTCCACAACTTCAATACATCAACAATCCATACGCGGACCTGCACTGCTCTGTACAACTGCCCTCAACTTACCTCTACCTCACGCACAACACACTCCAACCTTTGTAAGTATACATTAATTTCATTACCGCATCAATGACATGTCTACATGAACACTTTCATTTTGTACAGAAACCCCCCAATAAAACTGCAGCTCAATGGTTGAAAGATTACAAGGCTACTATAAAGCGGCGCAAAACTGAGCCTTTGCATAATTCCCCACCAACAAAACGGTCAAGAAACACAGAAAACACTAATCCACGTTTACCATATCTCAACTTCCAACAACATGAAGCTGCGCACCGACACTTTGCAAACACATTTGCACTACATGAATTTTGTGCCATTTGCTCTATTTGTGACCGCTTATGGTACACAAAAGACATGAAACGTCCTCCTGCGGTGGCCCATGCTATCATAGATCAGGTAATTGGACATCGATCACCACAATCCGTGCGTGTTTGTGGTACATGCTATTCATCATTAAGAAAGAAAGCAATACCTGTTCTTGCAAAATGTAATGGATTTCGTTACCCACCACAACCGCATCATTTACCTACATTAGATCTTATCACCGAGCGTCTTATTTCACCAAGGATACCATTCATGCAAATACGGCGTCTCAGGCATGCACATGGGCAGTATGGTATATTTGGTCAAATTATAAATGTTCCTGTATCTGTTAACACAATGGTTACATCTCTACCACGCTCATTGGATGATGACTACTGTATCAATGTTCACATCCAGCGAAAAACCATACATAAATCCAGTTATTTAAGGGGACTAGTAAAGAAACGTGTTGTGAAACAATGGTTATCTTATCTCATTGCAACACCACTTTATCTGTTGTATGACATCACAGTTGATAATGAATTCTTCACAAATGACATTTCCACAAACATACCCCATGACCACATGTCAGAACCTGTACCAATTGAAGAAAGCTTGGTAGCTCAACAGCAGACTTTAGTTTGGCATGATGACCAATTTCTTTGCATTGCTCCTGCAGAAAAAAATGTTCCTGTTTGCATCATGTTTGATGAGCATGCTGAAGAGCTGTCTTTCCCTGGCATTTACTTGGGACAATTCCGTGAATTTAAAGAAGGATTAAGAGTTACACCATTTATGATGGCAACTAGTGAATTGCGACGTGCTGATCGGCGTGGTATCACGCCTCACCATCTGTTGTATATGGCTATGAAAATTATGCGACTGCGTATTCGTGATTCTTTGACTGTTGCTTTCAAATTTATTGGCAAAAAAACCAACTTAACTAGGCAACAAATTGAATCTTCAGATTTTGTTAACAACTGTATAGAAACCAATTTAGCATTCTTGAAATCAATTCCAAATTCTGTTTATTACTGGGCTCAACGCAAGAAAGACTTGTTTGCGATGCTGCGTCAGCTTGGAAAACCTACATTCTTCTTAACTCTGAGTGCTAATGAAATTGGGTGGCCTCAACTGTTGAAAACACTTTACAAGCTACAAAACAATGGTGAAACATTACATGATTCTCAAATTCCTAATTTGCATTACCTTACAAAAGCTACATTAGTGAATGAAGACTCGGTTACATGTGCCATTCACTTCCACAAATTAGTGGATTCTATCATCAATGTTCTTCAATTAAAACGTTCCAGCCCATTTGGAAAGTACTATGTCACTCATTACTTTAAGCGTATTGAATTTCAACATCGTGGCAGTCCACATGCCCACATTCTTTTGTGGCTTAATGAGGCACCAACACAACCATTAACAACAGGTATGAATGCAACAATTGCCATGATTGATTACTTAGTTTCCGTTTCTCAAGACAATGCTTCTGGGCACATCAACTTGCAAACTCACAAACATACCTTCACCTGCTACAACAAAATTAAAGGTGCACAAAACAACAAATGTCGCTTCCGCGCTCCTTTTATGCCAGCTCGTTCAACGGTCATTTTGTTACCTATGCCTATATCTGACAACAGACGTACCACATACAACAATACTTATAATGAACTGTGGAATGTTCTGCAGGTGAATGACTATCAGAACATTGATGATTTCTTTAAATCAAATGGAATACACTCAGATGAGTATTATTTGGATGTTTTACGAGCAGGCATAACTCGTCCACAAGTTTTTGTTAAAAGACAACCAGCTGAGAAATGGCACAATGTCTTCAACCCATTTATTCTTAATGTGTTGCGTTCAAATACAGACATGCAGTTCATAACTGAGGAATATTCATGTGCTGCTTATGTTGTTGAATATGTCAATAAAACTAACAGAGGAATCAGCAATCTGCAAAGACAGATATTAACAACCATGAATGAACACCCTGAATTTGATATAGTTGAAATTACAAGGAAGTTAAGTATAAACATGTTAAATTCTGTAGAACTTAGTAGCCAGGAGGCTGCATGGTATCTGCTACGACAACCTATGTCACACACTTCCATAGCGGTTGTATATATTCCTACAGTATGGCCTGTAGAAAGGCAAAGAGTGAAAAAGACAACTGTTCAACTTGATGCGGAAGATATAGCAGGTGAATCCACTGACATATGGCAGCACAATTTGTTTGATAAATATCAAGCACGTCCTAATGCTCTGCAACAGGTAACATTAGCTCAATTTGCTACCTATTACACAGTTACAAAGAACGTTTATAACAAACGAGGTGTACCTCGAATAATCCGCTACCGTAATTATGATATGGCATCTGATGTCACTGAATATAAGAGAGAAATGGTAACACTACATATACCATTCCGAGATGAGGAACGTGATATCTTGGCTGATATGAAGTTCATTACAATTTATGATGAACAACAGACTTTAATTTTACAGCGCAGGCTGGAATTTGAGTCTGATTTGGATATACATAAAACCATCCAAATATGTCAACAAATGTGTATTGAAATGGCTGCAATTAACCTCCTTGAATCTGCCCCACCTTGCAATGCTCGTGTTGTCCATGATCATGATAACTTTGCTGACTTTTACAATCGCCCCCACAGTGAAATGAATGCAGATATTCATATTGCTACACTGAAAAGCCTTGGTGCTCTTGTTAAAAAGCGGGAAAACCTTATGTCAACTGAACAATTTTGCCAACTACTCAGACTGGCCAACACCCGACAGAAAGGTTTGCTTTTGCATGTCATTTACACGTTGCACCACACTGACTGTGATCCAATTCAGATATTTTTAACTGGTCCTGCTGGGTGTGGAAAGACATTCATCATTCAGTTGCTAAAGGATATTTACAATCGCTTTTCTGAAACAGATGGCTTTTGTAATGCTTATATTACTTGTGCTTCTACAGGAAAAGCAGCAGTTGCTATTGATGGTACAACTGTCCACACAGCGTTCAAAATTTCCTTATCAAGGAACATGCCACTTTCATATGAAGTTGCTCAGCAGTACAGAACGTTGTTCAAATATGTAAAAGCAATTATTATTGACGAAATTAGCATGATTAGTGCAGAGATGCTCCTTCAAATTGACGCTAGGTTAAAACAAATAACGGGAAACTTTCATAATGCATTTGGTGGCAAACACATATACCTTATTGGAGATCTTCGTCAGCTTCCACCAGTACGAGCTACGCCCATTTATAAACAGGTAAAACTACGTATACCTGGTCCCAGTCTGTGGCATACTCTTCAATACTATGAGCTGACCGACATTATGCGGCAATCTGATAAATTATTCTTAACAGTACTAACCAAAATTGGTAATGGCTGCAAATTACAAGACACTGAAATAGAACTCATTCAATCTCGTTTCTTCACCAAACATGACGCAGATACACTTTGCCCAAATGGCATACGACTGTTTCTTCGCAATCAATCCGTGCAAATGTACAATAATTCAATACTTAATGCATGTCACAGTAAGATTATGTCAGTTGCCACGGACACGTTGATTGGTTGTGATAATGCACAACAAGAGGCCGTTATGAGAATCAAGCTACATAAAATGTCGCCAGTAGACACTGGTGGACTACCCTATGAAATTACATTGGTTCTTGGTAAACCTTACATTATTACAACAAACATTGATGTTTCTGATGGATTAGCGAATGGAGCGTTCGGTCAGTTAGCCCATGTTGAGGTTGAACAAGGTACAATGCATGTGAAAAGACTGTGGCTCACATTCCCTAATTCGCCACGACTTGGCTGTGTGGCCAGAAAAAGATGTGCTCAGTATGCCCGTGTTCATAATATTCCTGATGGGCTCATTCCAATCACACGGCGGACTGCCACTGTGTCGCTCAATTCAAACAGGACTATTTCTGCAAGACGTAATCATTTCCCCATTATTCCAGCCTGTGCAATGACGATCCACAAATCTCAAGGAGGGACTTTTCCATCAGTTGTTTATGAATATGAAAGGTCACATGAACAATCTTTGGTTTATGTAGCCTTGTCTAGAGTCACTGATCTTAATGGACTGTTCATCGTTCCTGCTACTGGCAACAACACATTTTACCACGGTTTGCGAGATGCACAATGTACCATACCTCTGCAAAAAGAGTTTGATCGCTTGGCCACTAACCAATTGAAAACCATTCACGATTGCTTATTACAATTTGTCACTGAAGCAAACGAATTGTCAACTTTATCTCTGAATTGTCAAAGTCTTAGAGCTCATTGTGATGATCTCACAGATGCAGTTACCCAGCATTGCAACCTATTACTGCTATCTGAGACTTGGCTTAATAACAGTGAACAAGTCACACTCCAACATTTCCATTGTGTCATGCAAATGAAGCGTAATTGCCATAGAGCTGGTGGAGTAGCACTGTATCGAAATAACTGCAGTGACATCGTTGTAATACCTGACCTTAACATTGTTACCCGTCAAACGCACATTCCTGCACATATTATGCCCGTAGGCGACATTTGTGCTGCACAGTGTGTGTTACTCAACGGCAATACTTTTGTGACGGCAGTCCTATACATTTCCCCTAATACTATAATTGATGACATCATTGATTTCATATACTTTGTGCTTCTCCCCTACTCTGTTGATGATGATGCACTGTCCAAATACAAAAACAACAAACATGACCGTCTCGTACCCATGATTCTTACTGGTGACTTCAACGTCAACTTCTCACATGCGAATTCGCAGCCACTTGTCGACTTTCTAAAAGACAAATTTAATCTGAGTATGAACACAGATCCAGCCATTCCAACCACAAGGGGTGGTACTTGCATAGATGCCGTATTTCAGCGTGGATTGCAGCATTTGCAGTCACGTATGTATGTGTCGTACTTCAGTTATCACAACCCCATACTGTCATGCATTCCTCGTATGACTTAATGTGCGTCAAGTACCATGCATGACAGTGTTACCATTTATATATGTGCTGCGCATGTGTGGGTTTGGTGGTTTACAGATACCAATAAACCATCTTTCTGCATAGTTTTGTTCGTGATAGCTGTACTCCGCATACCACCTGTAACCCGCGTTGTGCCCTTCATGCACATGTTGCTTCTTGCCGTGGTAGCTTGCTCCGGTGCATCTCACCAAAACTGGTGTCCACTTCCTCAAACTTCAATGCGTGGTAGCTGTGCTCCGCATACTGGTAGCACATGTTGTGCTCTTAATCCACCTGTTGCTTCTTGCCGTGGTAGCTTGCTCCGGTATCTCACCAAAATTCATCTGCAGTTGGTAAAACTTCCATCCCTGGTACCTGTGCTTTGTACTTCCTCCAAAACACTTGTAAGTGCGCTACCCGTGCTCCACACTTTGTTCAACAATTTTATATGCGTCATACCTGTCTACACTTTCAACAACTAGTGTCTTACATCTGCTTTCCAATGTCTATAACAAACTTGTGCATTTGCGCGATGACGGTTCCCTTATTCTTCAATCCATCTTTCCTATTGCATCTACCAATTTTATTTGTCACCTATCTTGTGGTTGGGGTTTCAGTAAGA
>JAQFZQ010002808.1:0-12591 GCA_034696005.1 Glomeris marginata | reverse complement strand
GAATTTATTAATACTTCCTATACAAACTTTCTATAGTTTGTTTTTGCGCACAACATATAAAAAAATTTCGTTTGGGTGAACTGTCCCTTTAATGTTACCTATTCCATCAATGTTGAATGCAATATCTTTGGGTTGGTCATTGAAATAGTTCGTGGATTGTACGAGCAATTTTTTGACCAGTTCATAATCGTTGATGACGACTACCAAACGGCTACCCAAATACAAGCTGAAATACATGTTGAATAAGCATTTGCAGTAATGGAAACATTATATTGTTTAGATAAAAGATATTGGAATTAGGCCTATTTGAAAGTAACAAACCTGAATATTGGTCCATACTTCTCTCCAATTTTTGATAAGGTCCCAATTGGATTTCTAATCAGAAATGGCATATAGCCTAGTATGGGCACCCCTCTTGGACCAGGTGGCAAATTACGAGGTTTGTAAAAATACCATATTGCAAATAAACCAGTAACTACCCCTAATAAAATACTGTTAAAGCTGAAGTTAAAGCTGAACATTTCCAACATGGTGTCCTCTCTCTACGAAGCACAAAAAGATGTAGTGCTGACATGAGATTTTATACAAGAACAAATACCGTACAAATAAGCACTTGTAAATTAACTCTGCAATACCAATTTGCTAGAAATTAGCTCTAGAATGACATTTGAATTACTAATCAGGATTTCCACAACATTAAACATATATTTTGAATATCATCCAGGATGATAAATGCTCGAAAAAAACAATTGCTGCAATTTTATTACAATTTGTGGTGTTCCACTTAAAGGAGAAGTATCAAGATTTTGCAATATACCCTGAAACTTGGTACATCATTTGAGGGCACTTAAATGAGTTGACCAACGAGGCATTGATCACAATTGGCATTGCAAAATTCTGGGTGATGCTTCTCCTTTAATTAATATACCATTTAATTGCCTGCATATCAAAACACCACTGCCCTCCTAGTCCCTTTGCATGTCTAATCTCATGGTTTATTGACTTGGGTTCTCACAAATCACACAGTTTTTTACATTCATATTAGCTCATAAATGCCTGTTGTTTCCCTATCTTATTTTACAGGGTGTGTTTTATGTCAGGATCCCACTAATGTTTAAAGTATTCACAAGTAAACAATGTTTACAGGAGTGAATAAGAAGTGGCTTATGCCGATTCCGAAAATGGTATCGCACGTGACCTTCAGCAAAAGATAGGCCACTATAGTGATTCCCAGCCAAGCCGTAGACTAAGTAGGCGGAGCTTGCGCCTGACTGCAGCCAATGGCATCGAGTAGTAGGCCTACTTTATCTTTTTCCATGATTACTGGGAGCTTTATTGTGCAACGCTAAACGGTTTTTAATACTGCTACACATTACGATTGATGTTTACAAATGATACGAAACCATAATTCGGTTTGTATAGATCGGTATCGAACGGTATCGGTATCGAAGCTCCGCCTCTTTAGTCTGCGATTTGGCTGGGGATCACTATAGTTCTATTGCATTAATTGAAGCCAGCCATTAAATTTCACTAAAAATAATTGTTTGAAATATTGGCAGCCAAGCCTACCCCCTACAAAAAAAATTTAATTACCAAAAGGCGAATAAACCATGGTTGCATAGCAACTCCACTTGGCTTATGTGCAATTGCACAGTAACACCATGGCGGATCCACCTGATGACAGTGTGGGCCAGCGAATCAGACCGCATGGCAACCGAATTGTCATAAGTTAATTGGTGGTAGCGGTGCTAAACACAGCTATAACACCTGAGTGCACATTGCACTTAGGTCACTTTTGTTAATGTCACCTGTGGATCCTCCATTGGTGGCAAAGATGCCATAGTCATAATTGCTATTTCCACCCAGTTAATTGGGATGGTTTGAATTGGCTAATTTTACTTGTCGTGATTACTTTAGACGTTATTAATTGGATCCTCACATAAAACTCACCCTGTATAACATTTCCACTAAAATCTGCGGGTAGCGCGCACTCTGAATGCTTTCGGAGTGAACGTAAGACCAAATTTTCCCTCGGTTGAGATGGTCTCGCCATCCGGTGGCATGAATGTAAATTTCTGTACCAATTTGGCTACGTAAAGGTACAGTTCCATCCTGGCCATTGATTCCCCCAAACAAGCTCTTTTACCTTAAATTTCAAATTATTTAATACAAAATCGGCATTCATCTTTAATTGGGCCCTTTAAAGGTGAACTGACAGGGCGGGGAAAGTGGACCATGACCAACCCTGCCATTTGGTAAATTTGGACTACCCGCCAATTAGTCTGTCAATGATTGGCCAAAAAGGGCATTCGAGACATTGACCATTGTCCACTTTTCCCGCCCTTTAAGTTGTTACCTGCTCCGAATGCCAAGTAGTATTCAGGAGTTTGTATCTCTCCATTTTCAGATATGAATCTTTCAGGTCTGAATACTTCTGGGTCTCCCCATAGTTTAGGGTCATGGTGAATGTTCCAAATGTTGTATATAATAATGGTGTTAGGAGGAACGGTGTGATCCCAGACTTTCACGGCATCATTTTGTCTATCAAGTGAATTTGTAGTATTAATGATACAATTGTTCAATATATTTCAATTACTACAAATACTATATTGCATAATTGATAAAGTATTGTTTGGGATTGTTATACGTGGTGTGTGCAGGTGAGAATGGAACCACTGTTACGTATCTTCCTATTTCTGCTATAAAGGCACACGTGTATGGTGTTCGTGTCCTATCGCTGTAGTTAGGACATCTTTCTTTCCCTATGACCTCATCTATTTCCAATTGTACTTTTCTCTGCATATCTGGATGCATTGCCAAATACAGAATGGTCCAACTTAGCCATGTCTGAGTGGTTTCAGATCCAGCCGCGAATAGCCCACTTCCAGACTCTTCCAAAGCCGTGTCTATATGAGTTCATACGTACCAGAAGTTAAATTTCACCCTTGTAATATACCTAGTATAGCCTATTAAACAATAATCAACCTGTAAAAAGTCCATCTGATCTATTGCCTTGTTCTGTAAGAAATGCATGGATATAGTCATCTTTTCTATCCGCGTAGTGGGATTTGCGGTGATCAGCAATGATATCGTTTATGTAGCCTGAAACGACTTGATATGTCTTTCTGGAAAATAGGGAAAAGGTTCTATTATTCATTATTATTAATGAAATGAAACCAAATTGTCTTTATTGTTATAGCTATAGCTTATGGTACACGTGTACATACAATGCTTTGTCTCTCTTCAGTAATTTGGAAACTCCCGGTATGTAGCGTAACCATGGAAAGAATACCCATGGAGCAAAACTGCCAATTTGTGATACGTATTCATCAAATGAATGTTTCAATTTAATAAATTGTTCATCATTATAGTTGTATCGTTTTCCTAATAATAGACTACAGATGTTGTTGGCAACACTGATGCCTATTTGGACCGTGAAATCAGTGGCTTTACCCTCTGTCTGCTCTAAAACTTGAATAAAATGTTCTATTTCTTCCTATAATTTGTTGGGAAATAGTGTAAACATTAAAACATTTAGCATGTTTGAATTAGGCCTACATGAAATATTATGTTGGCATTACTAACCATAAGTTTAGGTTCCAAACTTAGTTTTCCAACTCCAAAGTCTCTCAAAGTATTATTCATAAACTTGCGGTGATGCTTCCAAATGTTGTAATCCACATGGAACGGTTCTACATTACCAAATTTTAATTTGGGAAGTTAGGAAATTAGGTTATAATGGTGATTTTAGAAATTTAGATACAATTTGATAACAAGTTAACCTATTTCTTGAACGTTGAATGCGGAATCTTTTGGCCGGTCCTTGAAATAATTTGATTGAACAATAAACTTTTTAACCGCTTCATAATCATGGAGAATAACCATTAAACGGCTCCCTAAATATATACTGAAATGCATATTTTTAAGTAAATACATGATGTGTCTAATCAAGGTCTCATTTTAAATTTCTAAATCACAAACCTGAATATGGGTCCATATTTATCTCCTATTTTGGACAATGTCCCAAGTGGATTTTGAAGCAGAAATGGCAAGTAACCCAGAATAGGGAATCCTCTTGGACCAGGTGGCAAATTTAGGGGTTTGTAAAAGTACCATATTGCAAATAACCCAGTAACTACCCCTAACAAAATGCTGTTAAAGCTGAAATTAAAGCTGAGAATTTCCAACATGGTGTCTTTTAACACTAAGAAATACAGTAACAAATGACTGCAGTTTGATTAAATTGAGTGTAATCCAAGGTCAAATATATGATACAAAGTGCTTGTTTGTTGACATAAATCTAATTAAGGGTCCAAGGATAAGTTGGTGCATTCAAATCTTTCATATTTCTTATACATATAAAGACTTTTGGAAATAACATTGAAATTATTGTGCTATAGTAGCAATAACAGTGCAAACTCAGCCTTACATTTAGGAATATATTAATTAAATTATAACATTTTCAATCTGCACTTTCCCAAATCATAGTTTTTCAAGGAAATGTTGACTGCATTCAATCTTTTAGTCAAAATAATCATTTTAAGAATTTTTGTATTGACTATAATCATATTTGAGGGTGTCTACTGATACTGGAAATAATGTAATTATACTGGAATGTTTTTAATATCCTTGAAATCCTGGAAATATGTTCTTAATCATGGACAATGTATAATTTTTGACACTTTACATAATTTCGTTTATTGATTTCTGTGTTCCTCTTCTAATTTGCTTGCAATAAAATACCAATTAAGCATGATACTTTTGAAATTGGATGCTTCATTCCACTTATTAATCAGTTTCATATGATTTGTTATGTAATTATCTTTCACTTAAGTATTTTGTGTCCTGGAAAATGTTAAAAATATCCTTGAAAATACAGGAAATATACTGGAATTTTCATTTGAAAGGTCAGTAGACACCCTGAATTAGTATATTGACATGTAAAATTTATGAAGACTCACAACGTTGAAACTTTCTGTTGCTTATCTTTTATTAGTCTCAATTGCTCTAATTTTCACATTTAATGTACAATTTTCTCATTTTACAAACAACTTTTTCACTTTGAGTATTTATTGACAAGCAAATTGCATAACAAATTTATTAGTTACATTAAATTAAAACAAAATTCCTGTTCACCTTTTTGCGGGTTAACACGAAATTTAAAATTTAACGCGTGTCCAACACAGATAAAACAATGATTGCAAAAGCTGCACAATACACATGATATAAACCTTGTAAATTAATCTCACATATTCATTGTTAACATAAGTTTAATATTAAAATACTTTCATGAGACTAGAAAATCCAATGCGCGGTCTCTGTCATTATTTGTGCGTAGTAATGCTTCTTTCACGATTTCTTCGTCAAATCCAAGATCTCGGAATTGTGCCACAAGTTCTAGAAACTGGAGGGCCTATTAAACATACAAATATATTATTATTAATCCAACAGTTATAGAAGTTAGAATTCCCATTTTTCAAGTAGGTACCCGGCTTTCGCTCTGTTCGTGCAAGTGAAGCGCAGTTTCCGCTTGTTCCGCTTTATAACCCTTTTCCACTAAAGACTGCACAGAACAAAGGTGTTCAACAACCTGTCATATGTAAATAAACAGTTAGTTGTGTGTAATTATAATGATGGTTTTGTGGGATAAAGAGGAAATTTACCTTTTTGCCATCCGCGCCGAGTTTCTGAACAGCCCTGATGACCCGTGACTTCGGGAAACCCATGTCAGTGATGTGCTTCACAACTGCCAATGCATCTGGTCCCATTTCAGGATGGCTTTCGTGAAGTTTGGTCCTTGATGGCCAGTGCTGCTAAAGGAACCCTTGCCATGTTCACAATGAAACCGAATGATAATGAAAATTATACGGCGTAAAAAGTTGCAAAGGCTAAAGATGATCCAAAGTTGTTCATTTTTCCTCACAATTTGGATGAAATTAGTGGATTTTTTTACAGTCAACTTCAGTAATATATATCCTCCTGTCATATTTCCCTTACAGTCAACTAGAGCACACACAACACTGATTTTAGTATAAGACTTCTAATATTAACAGATTCTCTAATTATCATTTTCCTTACATGCAATAAATTCCCTTTTAGGCAACCATTTATGGTAGTATAATTTTTCTTACAGTCAACTTAATTATAATTTCACAGAAGGTGAATCTAGTTACAATATGTTCCATTTGCAGCCTTTTTTCCAAGTTGTGGTATTGACCTTTGTGACTATAATCATGCATTTCTTAAATTCATTTACAGTTTTACATCATTGGTAAACTTGGTCACGTGACCACAATTTATAACCAAGTAGTTACTGTTTTTACACATTTAAACAAGCAAATCATGAATTGGCACTATTCTGTTGTCGTTTTCATTAAAATTACATAAAAAATTTTATATATACTGAAACAGCACTCAAGATTGCACCAATTAAGTGTTAAAAGATAGGCTCTATCCGCAAGTAATTGGTGCAACCTTGACCGCGGTTTCAGTATAGTTATTTTTATTCTAATTTTAATTTTTTTCTTCCATATTAGCAACAAGCAAATCATGAATTGATATACGTATTTCAGTTGTCCTTTTTTATTAAAAATTTATAACACTTAAAAGTATGCTGTATATACTGAAACCGCACTCAAGGTTGCACCAATGAAATGGTAAAAGATGGATTCCATTCCCCAGTTATTGGTGCAACCTTGACTGCGGTTTCAGTATAGTTTTTTTTATTATTCCAATTTCTATTCATGGTTTTTAAAGCTGATTGTTACCATTGCTTTTGCATCCAACATCATTTACAATCAACCAAAATAGTGACCACTAGGAGTCGACTGTAAAGAAAATCCACTACATTTACTGTTGTTTTACTATATTATCCACATACTACTTTCCTTACTGGTCAGTTATTTCAAAGAAACAATGGAAGATCTTTGTCCATAAGCCTTTGTTAACTTTACGCAAACAACAAGCCGCGTATAATATTTTGAACATAAATCAATTTATTGTTTTCAATCAATTGTGTGACTTAGCTAATCAGCAATACTATATAGATATACATAGGAAATGACATAAATCAGCAATTTGAGACCTCCTGAGTAGGATCTGCGGCTGCCGTTGTGCCCACGGGTACCACCGGCACCTGCGCGTTCCTCCTCCTATCCCTTTCGGCTCCCAGCTCCTTGAGCAAGTCTGGTGTGCTTCTAGAAGAAGAAGGTTCCACAAAAGGAGAACATCAAGCTTTAAGCGTAAAGGCCTTTCCTAAACACATACACACATCACACGACACGACACGCTAGAAGTAACGGCTTGAATACATGGCTAGGCCATCCGCTGCGTGGCCAGGTACCACCACCGGATACGGTGCCCCAAACACAGCTGTTGGACAATCAGCAGCTGGAGGTTGACCATGCCATGAGGAAATGTTAGGGTAGAGCGGGAAAGTGTCCTCTTGACTCGGGTACGCCGGATCAACATTTGATCCACCGTTGATGTACGGAGGTGCATACGGTGTGTCTTCTCTCCTCTGTCTCAACACCTGATGGTGGTCATCATCACCTTGAAGTACCCTCTTTAACTCCTCCATGTCATCTAAAGACCTTAGGGCCACACTGTCGAAAGGACTTGATTCCGATTCGAAATCTTCCAGGTTTAGCTTCGAGGTCATTGTTACATCAGGTTTGTCGGACACAACACACCGTGATGGCTTGGTTGGTTTGAGAATGTCATTGGCTTTGATGGTAGTTAGGATTGGCATCTGGTTGCGGGAGTCAATACGCGAAGGTGATTTTTGGGAATCGGTTGAGTTAGGGCTGTCGGGTTGATGCGAGGGGTTGTTGGTGTCATTCCAGGGCCAATTGGTGGTGGTGTCTGATGTGGGTTTAGAAGAGTCTGGTGTCTCGAGGTGGAGGAGACGAGTGAACTCTTGGATGGCCGTGCCGATGCTTTCGGACCTTGCGCGTTCGGCGGCTTCTTTCTCCTTGTGGCGCGCTTGCGAGTCTTCTAGGACTTGTCTCTCGAGGGAGAAGTCATACTAGCATTGGAACAAAGTCAATATTTCACCATTAATACAACTTTCTATAGACTTACCAACATTACATTATAAACCAAACATGGAATGCAAAAATATACAGCTGTTTCTCAAAAGTTTTTCTTAAAGGTGAACTAACAGGGTAAATTTCTTGCAACCGATTTCTCTGAAAAATTGTCTATGCATCAACAACATGTATTTGCATATGTCCAATTTTTTTCTGATTTTTCCACCAGTTGTTTTTTTTTTTTAATAAAACTTTACATCCGGGACAGTACGTATGGCATGCCACTTGCACCAAAACGTGCCAAATGCCTACTGGCTATATACAGATGGCTTCCCCACTTCATATGTTGGAACAAACTCTCCATACTAGAATTTTTCCACTCCTAGCCTCTCTGCACAGGCCCAAAAACACACAAACTTCAATCTGTTAAAACACTTCTAATAAATTTTTAAAAACCAAAAGAAATGAACTCATAGTTTTAATTTTAATCATTCTTTCTACAGTCCAAATATCATGGGGTGTTACAAAACACTGTCAGTTCACCTTTAAATGCAACTATTAAATTTGTACAGGAAAATTGAAGTTTAGATTTTTGTAAGAGATAGTCATTAATTGAAATATATGGTGTTTAATAAGAAAATGTATACAAATTTATTGTATATATAAAATAATGTGTTATTGTGTAAACTTTTAAAACAAGAACTAGTATAATATGGAAATATTTTAATTAGGGTAAAACCAGATTGAAGATTATTATAATAATTATGTGTTGAGTAAGATCAAACTTGTAAGATATTGCGCAATTTCCACTATACATTAAAAAGCAAACTCACTTGTCCTAGTTTATATTTAGTAAACCTAGATAAATTTTCCCTTTTAACCTTGTACAATTTAAAAACATATTGTATTATTTTTTAAATTAAATATGCATATTTCTAAAAATTCTATAACATTTTCTCCAATATTTTAATTCAAATTAAATACGAACTTCTTCTGTTAACAGTTCCACTGGACATCTTTGTTGGTAACTCAATGGAAGTGTTATCTGCAAATATAAATAATCAATTTTAAAATAATCCATATATAAATCATTTATTAATTAAAATTTCACATTTGTTTTACTTTTCTTGGAGCTCTGTATTTTTCGCTTATTTTCACTGGAACGCCATCTAAATAACTGAAACCTGCAAAAATTTATTTATCATCAGCTGTTAATTTTCGTTTTATTATTATTTTTATAAATATCAGTACTAACCTGCAGAACGATCATTTTCCCGCTTTACATAGGCCATGCCGTTGTCTTCTTAATCTACTAACAATTAAACAACGAATTATTCAAAATCAGAACCGATTCGTGAAAGGAAATCGAAAGAAAATGAAAGTTTAGTAAACATTTAGGTATTTTTCTACGAAACCGGCAATACCCCGCCCACAAGCGTCTCCGATTGGCCCAAATTCGCCCTAAATGTAAACAGTGCACTGTTTCGGCAATGGTAACGCACCGCCCAAAAGGTTCAACTTTGCCGTTACTCTAGTTTTAAACATGGTAGGGAATTTAGCGAGAATTTTGGCCCGGATTCACGGTGTAAACGTAACGAATATGACAGTAAGGTGATAATCTAGTGCCAAATTAAGTAAAGATTGTCGGAATTTTTATAATAAATGGGCCAATAAATGATAACAAGAGATCGAGATTAATTATTATATAGTCCCGATTTAAAAGGCTCGATCGAGTGACAAAATGGTGAAAATAAATAATGATTATATTAAATTTAACGTTTACTTACACTGTTCGTTTTGTTCCAATATGTTTTCACAGGGGAAAGTCGGCTAAAAAGGCTCTCGGTTCAGTGGATGTCTCATAATCGAAAAGACTCGGCTCCGTTGAATTTCCGCCTGATGATGACGTCATCAATTACTGCTTTTCCTTTTTTATGACTACGCGCAACCGCTGCGCAATCGAGCCCTTGATATACTGAATATGGCCAATACAGATTTGGACGCCATCTTGGTGACTCGTCTATCACTTCAAGGACTTGACCATTTATTGCACATTGCACAGAGGGTGCGGGTAGTACGTTGTTCCTGATTGGCTGGTGGATATAAACGTGATTTGGATGCCAACTTGGTAAGCAGTAACTCCTTTTTTTATAATAAGCATTATCAGAATCATTATGGAACGCCGTTCACATCAAAAGTTACCATTCAGCATTATATCGATTGTGGCATTATTGAAATCGTTTTGACTTGAACGGCGGGCCATACTTATCTTAAAAGAGCTCGAGCTAGAGCTCTTTATAAGTTGTATGGAACGCCATTCGCATCAAAATTCAAAATAATTTTTCCCCTGCATAGTTGGTGGGACACGATTATGCTGCCTATTTTGACGTGAACGGCGTTCCATAAAAATTGTTCATTAGCTCCGCCTCCTCTGTCTACGCGGAAGGCACGCCCACTTGTCTGATCTGAATATGATTGGCCGTGACGTAACAATAAGGGTGGAGATTGGCTGTTTGAACCGGGCGGTACGCAGCTGATTTTCAACTGCTATTTCCACCGAGTTTTCATAATTTCATTTCATTTCGCCATTTTCTCGTTTTAAAACGTTGAAATCATGGCTTCTGGGGATGCAGACAACCAAAATGAAAGTTTGGAAAACTGCTGGACCATTTGCGAAGTCAAGAAATTGGAATTGAAGACGATTTCTGATATTCTGGCTGGGAGAATTTTACCGAACACGAAATGCAGCGACGTGAAAATGCGATTTGTTGCCTACATGTTAGCCGAATTGCTTCCTGTTGGGTCTTGGTACGCATTTTGGCGATCGAAAGAGAAAATTTCAGCAAAAGAAACGAGCGGAAAGGATATCCTCGTAAAAGTAGGTTTTCGTGCAACTTTATTGCATGAGAATATTGGCTGTGCAATATCTATGACGTCACTCGTAAAGAAAGTACGGGGTTTTCGAATTATGTTGCGGATGATTTAAAATGATGCAACTGTGTTGCGTGAAAATCGTAACTACTATTCCAGCAATTATTTCATTATTTTTCCATTTTCTCAGCATATATTCGAGTTTTATCATTCTAAATTGTGAAATAGGATGTAATTGTACTGGATTATAAATGTTTTAATTATTTTTTCAGGTTACAGGATTAGAAGACAACGATTTACGTGCATTTATAGAATTCCAGAAACCAGATGACAGGAAATCAATGATTATTCCTTTGATTGAATTAATCCCAGTTTACAATATTGATTTGGATTGTGATGAAAGCATTGAGCAACTTGAAAGAGTTGTTGCTGCCATTGATTTAATCAAGTAAAAAATTAAATTAAATATTTTAAAAATATAAAAAATTCCCATAAATTTAAAAATTGAATGAAAAATTTCTAGATTTTTCTATCAAAATTTGTGGAGACCTTGGGATAATACTGATGAAGATGACCCTGTGTTTGTTGACCAGTATTTGAGATCTCGTATGAGATTGTAAGCTGTTTAAATTATTTTACATTTTAATCCATGTTATAGTTCAATTTATTTAAATTTATTTATTTATTTTTCCATTTTTTTTCAGGTATGGTGATATTTATGCTGGATTAGTTTCTGAAGAAGTTGTATCAAAATGCAAATCCCTGGCAGCTGAAGCAGAAGACAACCAACAAAAACTAGAAATTTTGCAAAACAAGATGAACATCAGTGATTCAGAAGAGGAAATTCAAGAAACCGAATTAACAGAATTTATGAGAATAAATCTGAGACAGGAGGAATTGAAAAGAGAATATGAATTAATGGAAAATCCTGCTCTTAGGTATTATATCAAATATTATAAATACTATATATACATGTGACATTAAGTGTATAATTGTTATTCAATTCCTGAATTTATTTTTAGATTAAATCAAGGATTAAATAATGTAATTTATGAAGAAAAAAAATAATTTAAATCCTGGAAAAGTGTTATATAGACTTTATTTTTATGTTATGGGGTGTATAATGAACTGGAAAAGCTGGAATTACTATACTGGGTTTTTATTTTACCCAGGTTGAAATCCTGGAATTAATTCTGATAAAAATATAAAATAAGTTAATTTTTAAATAGAAATTAAGAATTTTGAAAAGAAAAAAAATCAAACAGTTAGTATTACAATTTTTATTAATCAGTTTGCATAATTAATTGTATTTTGTTATGTAATTATTTCTATAACTATTTTGGAATATTAATGCATAATTATTAACATTAATTTGAATAAATAATATAAGTGAATTTATTTATTTTGTCATGGAAAGGAATATTAATTCATATTTATAACATTAATTTCAATAACAATATAAGTTAGTTTATTTTGTGTCTTGGAAATGGATATTAATGCATATTATTAATATTAGTTTAAACAAAAAATATAAGTTTATTTATTTATTATGTGTAATATAAATTGAAAAATTAAATATACTGGAATTTTGAAATTAAAGGTGAACTGACAGAGTTTTGTAAGGTATCCTGATAATTGGTTTGTAAGTAGCTATGTGTGTCCCTTATACACTGGCGCAACCAGAAATCCA
>JAQFZQ010002807.1:0-12592 GCA_034696005.1 Glomeris marginata | reverse complement strand
GTTTTTATGACATTGTTTACATAAAGGGGGGACTTTTCAGGGTACGTTACAAAACCGTGTCAGTTCACCTTTAAGATGTACATTTCAAAATTTCACAAACTCTCCATTTCTGTTGCTTTATTTTCCCCCAAGAATGGGCTCATGCATGACTAGATTTCTAAAAACCTTTTAATTTTAAATACACTTGTGTACTGAAGCTTCTCAGAGTGCATTTGTTGTTCTTTTACATTATAGGAACCACGCGATACAATTAAAATCTAATTCATTGTTGCTTTGTCAATTAGCAAGATTATGCTTGCAATTTGGAAATTCCCTCTCAAAACACCGGGCAATATATTTCACAGAATCCCATGCTTAACTGCATTTACATAATAATAATTAATTATACCCAATTAACTATATTAGGATAACGGGGCTTTACCCAAAAAAATACTTTTTAAATTTCCATTCTGGAAAATTCCTCACAATTCAGTCTTTCCACCACCTTCAGATATAATGTTCCAGTGGGAAGATATATATTGAATAATACATTTTGTCTGGAATAAATCCAATTTACCAACCACCCAAAATAATTGGTTTCAAACAATCGATGATTTGAAGACATGCTATAGGAAGATAAAGTTATTTATATATACAATATCTTGGTGTGTGGAAAAACTGGAAATGGGATTTGGTGAAAAAATGCAAAATATTAAGGGATAATTTAAAAATGAATAGAAATGATATTATATTATTATATTCTGTGTAAAATAGAGGAAGGGGAACAACGTTTTAAGTGCTTTTTACTTATCGTTTGGAATTTGCGTGAGCAAAATTAAGAATTAAGCCAGATAAGGAATACTATACAAGATGGCCTTCCAGATTTCATAGAAGCAACATAACAAAGAAACATATCACATGTGGTGGAATGTAAAAAAAATATATAATAATAAACGAAATGCTACTGTTGCAGAAAGGAAATGTGTGGTACTGATTTTCAATATGTAAAAATTGAATAGTAAGGCCTACATATTCAACAAAAACAACCCTGAACATTTCCGTTTTTACCCCCCTTCAATATTACTGTATTGAAATTTGTTTGGAGGAATTGGGATTTTCGGTGTTCTTGTGTGTGTATATAGGTAGTAAGTAATAATGGATTCATTGTATGCAGAGTGGCTCATGCATGTTTGTTATTTCGCTTGTGTTTGATATAGAAAAGTTGTTGGTGTAAACGACACGTAAAAAGAAAGAAAGTAGGAGAGAATTGAAAATAAAAAAAGAGGCTATGGCCCCCAACAGCAAGGATGTGGCCCACACAAATGGTGGTGTGATCGCAGACAAGGAAGGAAATAGGATTACAAGCAACAGTGCTGGAACAACTGACCACGACTACAAGTGGGAAATAGTTTGGAGAAATGTCATCCTGTTCGTGCTTCTGCATTTAGGGGCACTCGTTGGCCTGTACCATCTGATCTTCAAGGCAAAACTATTGACAGTACTCCATGGTAATACTATACACTTAACCCCTTTTTCCATTTTCCTCACACTCGTACACAAACACAACCTTAATTTACTTAAGCCTGTTTAAATACCTAACCAAGGTAACATCGTTTAAAATTCTACTTTAACCCCACCCCCTCCAAACAATTTCACTGTTGATTTTATCCATTTTATACATTTTTATGCATGCGATTGCCAATTTGGGGAAAGTTAAGATTCAATGATAACAGATGTATACAGGGAAATTGTAAGAAATGTTTAGAAACATTTTGTTTACAAGGACCTATGTATAGTTACACAGTTTAGGAAATCCAATATATAGTTTTGTCCCACTTGTTTCTCATTGGCCAATTAAAGAAAAAAGAAAAATCAAATGGCAGATCTAAAGAATAATATGAAAAGAAATTGTCCAAAAAATTACAACAGTTTTTCTCTAATTTCAGATCATTTTTATATTAATAATATTCAACAATAGCAAAATATAACAATGTATAATTTAGGTCTTGTATAAATAGCAGAAAAACAAAATTTGAGTGTAATTTCAGTTTGAAAAAAGCACCAAATAAATTGCTATTCATATGAAACATGCTGTGTTCTTGTTCAAAAGCCCAATGGTATTTTTTTAAAACAGAAAATTGTGGATTCAATTTTAAAGAGTAAATTAAATTAAAGTGTGGATTATAGTAACGAAAACTGTTACTTGAAAAGGTTTTAAGCAACTTTATATGTATTATGAATAGTTCATTGGCATTACTATATCAAGTTCATGGTGCACCCTTTGAACCCCTGCCAGCATGTAACATATCATTTTACACTTTAACTTAACAGTAATTGCACGAGTGTTTGGCAATACGGAAATATAATTGTAATAATGAACCATTGGACCAAATATGATTTTAAGTAAGATTTGACAGTAAGATTTGACTGTTTTCGTTTGCAGCTGGGTTTTTGCACTTTTTGGGAGGAATGGGCGTCACCGCTGGGGCACATAGACTCTGGGCCCACAGAGGATACAAAGCCAGACTACCAATGAGGATCATCCTGGTCATGATGAACTCCCTAGCCTTCCAGGTAAACCAACACTCAAGTACTACTCAATTTGCAATCTTCCATTTGTAGAAAAATTAAGTATTGCAATTAGTTTGATTGTCTTACAATGGAAATTACATCAATTCCTGCACTAAAAACCCATTATGTCATTAGCCAATAAGAGATTTCCTTTCAAAGTACTATACTTAACATTATGGAACTCAGCCTTTATAAAGAAGGCTTGAAATAAAACGAACTGGATACAAGTGGCAAATAATGAGACTCGCCGCAAGGCCATACGCAATGATGGACATTTGCTGGTCGGATGACATTTCGTACTTTAATCCTGATGATGGTCCACTGTTCAGAACGATATCCACGAATGGGTGCGAGATCACCGAGTGCACCACAAGTTCACCGAGACCGACGCCGATCCCCACAACGCCCTCCGCGGATTCTTCTTCTCTCACATGGGTTGGCTGATGGTCCGTAAGCACCCGGATGTCAAAGAGAAGGGAAAACTGGTGGACATGAGCGACTTGGAGGCGGACCCCGTAGTGATGTTCCAGAAAAAGCGAGTCTTGCGAAATACGTTTCGATGATACGATTAAGATAAACGTGGGAACAGTTGGTAATTGTGGCTTCTTTTGCGCAGACATTACATCCCGATGATGGTATTTTTCTGCTTCTTCCTGCCAACCATCTGGCCCTGGCTCGTGTGGAACGAGACCATCGGGACGGCCTTCTACGTATGCGCAGTGTTCCGGTACACGTTCACGCTACACTCCACATGGCTTGTCAACAGTGCCGCGCACTTGTGGGGAATGAAGCCGTACGACAAGTATGTATTCAATGACATTAACTAAGTTGTTTGTGTCCACTTGATGGTCCGGAAGCCATCGCTGTATACTTGATTACGCGGCATGGCCAAACGCGCAGTTGAGGAACCATTGTGGTTTCATTTCAAGTTTTGAATTCAACGTTGGTTGTTAACCGCATTGTAATGTTTGTTCTCTTCAGACTTCTTAAATCCCTTAGTCACCTCCATTTCTCCAGTCATCTTCAATCACCAGTTCACCCTCATTCTATTCAACCGTCTTCCACTTCATCCTTCACCCTCATTCTGATTTGTCCTTCCATCTTCAATCACCACTTTACCCTCATTCAGATCAACCCCTCCACCCCTATTCTGATAAAACTCCTCCAAACTTATTCAACCCCTCCACCCTCATTCTGATAAAAAACCCCTTCACCCTCATTCCGCTTTATCCTTCGCCCTAATTCTGCTTTACTCTTCAACCTTACTCTGATTTGTCCTCCACTCTTATTATTACTCTATTAAACTCCTAATCCTCATTTCATTCAAGATGTTCACCCTCATTACGTGCATGCTTTTATACCGATTTGTTGAACTATAAATTTCCCCGCCGCAACGAATGAATGTACCGGAAAAACAGCTAGCTATCCTTTACAAACACATATGAACATAGCTGCTATACAAGTAGCTAATAACTTACATTGGTAGATTTGAATATATGTAATACTTGCAGCAAATACATATCAACTTTGGAAACCACGCTACAATAAGGTAACATCCCACTTAAAGGAACGGGGTAAAAGGAAGCCTCCGATTGGTTTTTCTAAGCATTGCTTCCGGTGTAAAACAGTACGACCATGTTTAGCACAGTTTCACTTGACAATCCCGTTTGGTGTTTCGCAAACTTTCAGAGCCATCAACCCAGTGGAGAGCAAACTGGCTGCCGTGTTCTCTTGCGGAGAAGGATGGCACAACTACCATCACACGTTTCCCTGGGACTACGCTACCGGCGAGTTCGGCTACCAGATGAACATCACCACCGTGTTCATCGACTTCTTCGCGTGGCTCGGCTTAGCCTACGACCGTAAGACGGTTCCCAGGGAAATCGTGAAGAAGAGGGCTCTCAAGTTCGGCGACGGCAGCTCCATACATTGCAAGGAGGCCATGGCGCAGCAGAACGGTCACCACCATCATCACGGTCCGGTTGAGTCTGAATCTTCGGCCCATATCCTTTAGATGGGTGTCTGGCCAACGACTAATATTCAACGTCCACTTGTCGGTTTGACGGATGACAGCGTGGTCATCCATCACACCTTCAACCGCGATCAAAATCAATCAATCATCGCCAGTGCATCGGTATTGTTTCCAATTTGGTCGCTGGTTGAGTGGATGACAATTTACAAAATATCTTATACCATCTTTGCTAACGTTTTGGTTTATTTCCTGGTTATGAAATTAATCTTTGAATGTGCGGCAGATGATGATCAAACCACGATGTGAAAATGGCACCAAAACAGGACTGATATTTTCTGTTGTGTACTACTGTAATATAACCAAGCAAAACCATACGGTTGCATTCAAAGTGATGATGGTTTGTAGGAAAATGTGTTGACGTAAACTTCGCGTTATTTAGTTGTTCTCTGTGTCTTCATTTGTCGTGAAGTGAAGATAGAAAGACTATTTTTTGAAAGGTTGGGTGGCAATTGACAATACATTAATGTATTTATCAAACTGGTGTGTCTGGTTAAAAGTTAAAAAACAAGGACGTGGTTTATTTTGGAAGATGTGTGAGATTGATTAATTGTTAAAAAATACAGATGATACCAAAATGAAAGAACGAAACTGAGTTCCTCACAAATGTTTCCAACTATATTACAATGTATTATAGTATAATTATATTTGCTTCCGTCAAATCACAAGTAGCTTCCTTGCGAATTGTCCTTGCTTTTCGTATCTACTGTATAACATTGTTAACCGATTGTCTGGTTTGTTTCCGCAATTCTTTACCCGACACAAGTAATAATTAATATTAATTCAATTGCACCAGTTCTTTGTTCGTTTCCCATTTTTTCCAACATGTTAACATATAAGAATAAGATTGTGATGTTTGTTACACGCGACAAGTTTGAAAGCACGCAAATTCCAATAATATAGATCTATAGTATAAGAGGGTTGTGTAAAGTAAGAGGAAAAGCTGGGGGCTTGTCAGCCTATAACACGTCCAAATGGCAAAAGTGATAATATGGAACTAAAAAGAAATTAAATTACAAGGTGGTCCAGAAGTTGGACGCGCGAGCTCCGAAGCGAACGCAAACTTTTCGTTCGCTTGTACGTCGTAGTACGAAGGTGCTATATATTTCTGTAGAACATTTGGCTTACTAGTGCAAATGATGTTCGTTATTTGTACGGATATATGTGATTAATAGCCATTACAAGAGTATAACATAGTCCCCATCCCCATTTTCTCAGGCATGAACAGTTGACAGCACGGTTCCGTTATTATTATACGTTAAACGTTCGTGTGAATAAATTGTGCTATGTAATAAAATACAAACAAATTGTCTTCATGTTATAGTTTTACTGATTATCCCACACAATTTGATATTGTAAAAGTGGTGGTACAATAATTACAAAATTAACCGCGCGATGCCTAGAAACTTTACGCGTAGCGCTGTTTCGCGAAAACATACGAATTGTAACTTTATAAGTAACTTCCCTCAAGGTTTTGTCATCTGATAATTCACATTCTTAATATAGTATACTGTACTAAGAAATAATTCCAGCATTATTTGGAATAATTAACAAAATTTGCACAGTTTAATTCCTTTAAAACTACGCTAACTTCACGATACTTTGCATGTGTTGGATATGTAATACATTGTTTAGTTTCACTAAATATTTGTAATTAATGTTGATCTTTTGGTCGTTTAATTGTTAAGCATTAAATTTGATTGATGCAGGTCTTCAAAGTAAAAATAATGTTATGTAACTGATAGACTTATAGTTGTGTTTAATTGTTACGGTAACTTGAAATAGTGAAAATAAAATTGAAAAAGTTTAAATTTTGACATTACATTAATTACGTTTGATATTAGGTACAGTTATTTAATTTATTTTACTTTATTGCAATATTCAATATTCATGAAAACTCGCTTAAAACTTATTTGTGCAAACAATTACATATCTTTACTTATTCTTTGCCTGCCTCAAATGTAAGGGTTTTTTTTAAACCATCCGACTAATTAAGAGATTAATATCGCACTTTATCGGAATAAAATGGGAAATTTTGCAATTACACACGTGGATTCTGAAAATGCGTAAAATTCGTGATGCACATCCGGGGTTTTTCGGAAGATTGTTCAATTTTATCACAAAAACCTATCTATCGATGGTCACAAACATGAACAATAAGCTCTAGTCTTTCAGCCGGAAACATCCATTGTATTCTTGCATTTGCTACCAACGGATTCGCCAATTTACCAATCTTATTGTGAACGTTGAATTTTTTTTAATGCACGATCTTCATCTTACTGTTTAAGCTAGGTCAAGTATCAAGTTGAGTTTTATGTACGTACGTAGAAAGAAATAATTGATCTCCAACAATCTGCCATTTTTCACCGAACTCAACAATGAAATTGCAAACCACTTTAAATGCTAGTACATTCAAAGTGGTGTAAATTTTCAATGAAATTTGTCAATTATCATTAAAATAAATTACTACTTTGCAGAAAAATTATTAAACAATGCATGTAATAACATTTCAATGTATTGTATTTAAGTGCCACCTTTTCATCTTCCTCACAACAGCATGTTTCGGTGGCGCCATCTTAATTCCGAACACGGCCGAATTCATTGGAAACGGAAAGGAGCTAAGCAGAAGCGCCTTTGTCTCGAGTTGTCACAACTCTGGAGAGCGCCACCAGCGACGTCCCCTTCAACTATAATTTTGCCATAATGGCCTCCTTGATAATGGCAGATTGAAATACAGCAGTATAATGATCTCCCTAACCATCTTGCCCTTAGCAGATAATCCTTAAAACAGAATAACCATGAAATAAAACCATCTGCCAATTTGTAATGAAATATCGCATTGCTTTTTTTGACGCCAGATGACGCCACTGCAGCACCAATTTGTTAATTTTCTCCATAACTTTACGATTTCAACAGAAAATTCGTGCTGCACTGAAGTATTTTTTTTACAACTTGTAGATATCAATGCAAATATTGGTTTTATTTATGATTTGTGGTCGATTGTTTGAAAACCAATCAACAGTTCACGCTATCGATTTTGATAACAAAGGACATACTGCGTCACAGTTGCATTGCGTGCAGTTTTACCCGCTACCGCTACAAACCGCTCCCTACATAGTAACTACTCCCATATATCGTCATCATTGATCGCCATCGACGAAAACCCGAGCGAAAATCACACAATCCGAATAACGTTAATATATTAAAGTAATCCTACCAGTAAATCTTCACCTCCAGCGTCGAGTTTTTCGTTGATTTCGCTCAAAAGTGGTCCATAAAAGTCGTTGATAACTTCCAGATCGTTGCGCATGTCCTTTCGAAACTGGCGCCCATTTGCGGCATCCGTACATGTATTCCCATCGAAAAATACTTAATTCTGGTGAAAAACACTTGCCGTTTGCTGAATGATGTTCCGTCGATGCGTGCAGGCGCGATGAAATCCGTAAACTGTGCCCAAGACTGCGCCAACGGTCCCAACATCGCGGCGAGACCGGAAACGTGGCGATGATGCAACCTTTTGCAACTTTACCGCCCAAACTACTTGTGACGTAATAAGCACGGCTGAACAACACGGATTCGCTGTTCCGTCCAACAAGCGTACCCCTCTTCCTTAGGATTTCGCAATAAATCAAGTTCTCTGTGAAAAATTTCGCAACCAAATTCGCCAAATTAAACACCGCTGAATAAAAATGTAAAATTTATCAAGACAAATTTTATGCTTCGATTAGATTACAACAATATACAACAATATACAATCAATCACGTATAAATCCACACATATTTAAAAATTGTGACGTCAAATTATGTCAAATAGCATTTCAAACGCACTGCATATAAACGAATTATTGCAGTATAATTGTACAAATTCTTATAGAGTATCACATTTAAATACATTAAGAGGAACAAACAATAGTTTATATAAACCTAATAATAAATAAAAAACAATATATGTGACTATTGACACACAATTACCCTGAATTTCTTACACTGTGCGTATATATAATAAAAAACAATTGAATATATGTATAAAATATTCTGTCGTCAATAACACGAGTGTTTCTTCACCCTTTTTCGACACTGTTCACATTTGACTTCGCAGCACCAATTGAACTTACAATTGCAGCTAGAAACTACTTCGGCAACCGCTCGGCGAACGCGCAACCCGCATCTTCTGCAAAGGTTCTTGCAGCTTTTCGATTCAGATTTGCTTACACTTGGTCCCTTCTGGCGGGAACATTCCCTTCCTCTGGTACCATGGACACCAGCAGTCGAATTGGCCATGCAGTAATCCGGCGATTCCTCCAAGTACACCAGGCTCGTGTCGGAAAGCTCGGGGTGACTTCTGGTCATCACCTCACCTACTCGTAGGATCCCATTTTGATAGTCCACCCTGTAAACATGTACAAATACAACAATTACATCATGATATCATTAGAATGTAGTACTTGCAATATCAGTATAAACATAAAGTTAAATCAGCATTTTGAACTGCGCCGAGAAAACCAATTCATCGTAACGAGGAAAACCATGTTTAGTGAAATATTACAGACCTAATAGACTTTTCATACTGAAGCTTCAGGAAGTTGCCAGCACTGTGCAAATCTCCAAGTTGCATCCAGCAAGTCTGTATGGAACAACTTCCAGAAACTCCATGACACTTGCAGAGTCTGCGCATCGTCTTCGAAACGGCCTGCGAGAAAGACACATTTATCATTATATAACCAAGTTCATGCATTGAATTCATCTGTAATAAATTGAAATTACCACTCTGCCAGCTTCATTGTTATGTAAATTAACCAGGGCCCTTGCATCTTTGCCCGATTCTCGAGCTTCAAGAAAATCCTTGGTTACGTCAATTCCAAAGTGGACATTTTCGCTGCATCCTCCCCACTTCCAGTTCTTGCCACCTGCTTTGTATGTATAATTACACATTATGTAGGTGTACCTACTACATACAAACTCCAAGCAAATTATTTGCTATTGGAAGCACACAATACCCATAGATCCGAGTTTGGAGTCATCACAGCCACAGTTTTCAAAGTTGCCCATGGTGCAGTTACGAGTTAACGTGTGCATCACTCCTGCAGTTGTCATTGCAAGTACGAATGCAGTTTCTCTGTTAGCTGAATCAAATATAACAATAAATACTTGGCTGACATCATGTGTGCAATCTCTCCAAAATTCATCATTTAAAGTGGAAAAATGTTGAAGTTGTAGGATAAAAACCCCTTTTGTGGGGAAAAATGGAACAAACTATTGTTTTCTATTGAATTTGTGCTAAGTTATGGTGGATTTTGCAACTAAATATATAAATAAGATGCATATACGTACTTCCTTCACTGAATACACCAAACATTAAAAACATACGTTTTAAAGTATTACAGGCTAGTTTCATATGTTACAGGATATATGGGGCACATTTAAACATAGTCATCATAATTTGTAGATTGTCTTGTAGAAATTCTAGTTTGCATACAAGGCATAATAATTCAAAGAAGAAATGTTATGTAGATTATACTGTATTATGAAACTTGGTGAGTTAATAGACTTAGTCCATTTTAATATTGCTCTCATCTCTATCAGTATTTGCTTACCTGGAAGGTATCTAGTTCTAACAAATGCTTGTCTGGGGCAATTCCACCTTTCCCATGCAAACTGTACTCTACATTCTTCCATGCCCTTTTGAACGCCGATGGCCACACTCTCAGTGAACGGCAATGTAGCCTGTGAAATGAGGAAAACCAGAAGACACACACACACATGAGATGATTAGAAATTTGACAATAGCCTGGCAGGGGGCGTTTACAACAAGACTCGCATTGGTGCCACTTTTCACCTTAACTTGTCGACAAAGGTCTCATGGATGTCGGCCCCACACCGAGTAAAGGATTAAAATCAAACACACTTTCACCGATGTTATACCCCTGGCATGCATGTTGCGACGTTTGGGGGCCAGGGCCCTTATTTTCCCTTTCCTACTTGGTTTCCAAGATGGCCGCCGTTTCCCAGAAAAAGCCACTCAACACGCAAATCCTTGTGTTTTATGACCACACTTGACGATTGCTCCCGTGAGAAACGATCCATTTGGGTGCATTGGCTCAAGAGGCCAATAAATTCATTGGCAATATTCAATTTTAGGTTGCCCTAATTTCAATCGGTTTTGCCTTTGATCAAGGCTTTGATCAGCCGAATTCTAATCTTAGGCTTAACAGAACTTCTGTTTCAAGATGATTCATGCAAAAACCTTCATTTTTATTTAATTCTGGGAAAATAGTTTGAGGAATGTAATGGGGCTTCACATTTTAATCTTTAAGTGAATTATAAAACTTTGTGTCATTTTCAAAATATGGCATGCTTACGCCCATGCAGATATTGGAACCCATTTAAACGAGAGTTACAGGGGCGTAAATAAAAGAAAGTATAAAATGATCATACCTTGGTGCCTGTCATCAAAACGTTGCTCAAGGACCTAAAAAACAAATGACACATTTTAAATTTCAATGATGGAAGTTAAATATAATTACAATATAATACTCAGATGAATAGAAATGTTAGCGGAAATTTGGAAAAATATTGGTTAACTCCTTACCTGATAAAATTTAAGTGCATGCAAGAGTGTAACTTGTTTTTACTAATTTCCACATAGATTATGTTGCAACAGTTGCTTTCTTAATGGTTTTTGACTTCCAGGAAAAGTTTCAGGGTACATTACCAAACTTTGTCAGTTCACCATTATAATAACATAATATTCGAGTTCAAAGTGCAAAATTCACATTATGCATTTATGCTATAAAATTATTATATAGGCTATGCGATGCAAAGTAAATTTACTTGTACGAGAAATAAAAATATAATAATTAAAACTCACCACGAATAAGCCCCAGTCATTACAGTGAAAAACACGACGATCACAAAAGTAAAATAATGAAATGAACTGATAAACATTTTGAACATATGGAGTATTGTTCCGTTTGAGGCCGTGTCTGATCTTCAATCCAGGTAAAAGCCGAAAAGTTAAATTGTCAAGTGTCCACTTCATGTTCCCATGTCCAGTGCCCACCCACCACCAAACTGCCCCTGACCAATGCCAACAGAGACCAAGTCACGTGACACACAAATTCCCAATGCACGGCTATATACAATGTTATCGCAATTTATATTACAGTGAAATTATTAGTTCCAAACATCATATATAATAAAACGACAAATCAAAATTATTGTACACTATTTTGACATAGTATTCTGTCAACTTCCCTTACAGCCAACAATTATCGGTGTTTCCCATGAGTTGAAAAAAAATAGATTTTTATTTGTAATACACAAAACCTAGAATTTTTATGGAACTTTATTATATAAACTCAGAAAGCATTTAATTTCCCATTTAATCCCAGTCAAAATGTTGGACAACAAAATGTTTACACACAACATTGAAGCCTTTCTAAATGTAAATAATAATAAATACAGAATTATTTTGTAGGAGATATTGGATTTGTTAAAACTATTATGGAAATATAGGGATTAATATGGAAAACATTACAAATTATACGTATATACTGTACACATTGGGCATGATAAATAATTTTGTAAAAAAATGGAACAAGTGGAATAGAACAAAAGGTCTTTTCAATTAACGTCATTAATGGTTTTGGATGATTAAGGTGGTAAATGCATGTGAATGAGTGCGGCGCCATTGTGAGGGGTTCTCGAAAAAGCCCAACCCTTAACCCACTCAGGGCCATGTTGGCGGTATTTCACTTGTCTTCAGGGGATACCCTTCAAAACCACTTCAACCTGCCCTTTCTAACATATCCCATACACCGCCTTTCCTTTGACATTTCTTTCAAAACTACCGAATTAATAATGAACGACCAAGAGCAATATCGGAAGTGGACTTGTGAGTAAAGAACAGCGCCATATTGGATATTGGAACACTTCCCGAGGGGTCCGACACTTGCCTAAATGGCGTACGGATTTGAAAATCTCCAAATCATGCCTCTGATTTTCTTGATTTCT
>JAQFZQ010002806.1:0-12605 GCA_034696005.1 Glomeris marginata | reverse complement strand
GTAGTAAAAAGTTGATGACCTAACTGCTTTATGGTGTATTGATCAGTTTGGATATATTCGATCAATTATAATTTACAATCCTTTTGTATTCATGGATCCATACTGAACTTTATTTACATTTTCATCCACGTGTTTGCCTCATGACATTATGTAGTAATACATTTCATATAGTATACAGCAACAAGAAATTAATACTCTGTCTATAAACGAAAATATGTTTATGCACTAAAAGTGGTTTGAGGCAGTTTTCTTTGAATGCTGTTCATATGGTTTGGTTTTGCAATGATCAGAAGTGTCATATGGATCGAATTGCATTTTGCAAACTGCAATTAACCTCTTTTTAAATTTAGATCGGTGATTAGATGATAAAATTATATGTTGTACAACATTGTCTGGTAAAGTCAGTAATTTTATATTAGAAACCCTGAAGCTGGAAACAGATTTTTAGAACTTTCCTTTCAAATAGTAGCTTCACTATAGTCTGTTTTATCCAAAGTAATCATCTATAATCTGTAATTTATAGTTTATTACATTATCACTTGTAGCACATTAAGTTGGTCATGGAATTGTATGAGAAATGATATTGAAATCCTGGAAAAGTCTTGGGATTTTGTTTTTTGGTCACGGTATACATGATATCGCGCAACATTCCACTTTGGCAGTTTTTAATGTTAATATTTTTATCTATACATTGGAATGATGCGTTTTATATTAATATATCGATTTAGATCTAAAAATTTCTTTCAACAACGTCATTTAGTGTTATTGAAGATGAGTTGTTATCGGTCGATTGTCTTCGGTTGGCCATATTTTCCGCCGCGATCACCGTGTCGGGCATCGGTTTGTCTTTCGTCTCCGGAAGCAAAAATGCTAGGACTCCTGCAATCAAGCTTCCCAAGCCGTAGACTACAAATGGAATATATTTCCAATAGTAATCCCCCTAAAATGACATTTTGAAATGAAGTTAATGAGTGATCCGCATATTTGGGATTCGTGTAGGTTGTCGTAAAATTGTCCAGCTCACCATTAAGAGAATCAATGGCAAAATGAAAAGTCCAAGTCGTCCCACTGCATTGATAGTACCTGATACTGTAGTCCTATAATCACCATTTCCTAATTACAGTACTGAATAACTCTATTCACATAACTTTATAATGCGAAAATTCACTTATACGCGAAAATCCATTCGAGTGTCGGTTTGGAAGATATCCTCGTTACAGTATTTTTGGTTTTAATTGCCGTTTTCGTAAATGTAAAAATAAGTTCAAACCTTGCTGATGTTGGGAAAAGTTCAGCTACGATCAGCTGGAAAGCAGCCCAGAATAATCCAATTCCAACTTTCCCGAGAATTGCCGATGCCACGGCGATGTGCCCGTAAACGGGGCTGATGTCTGAAAGTAACAGTGCAATTAATGATACTATTGCTTACTTTAGCAATCTACATTGAGTTCTGGGTTAATTTGTTTTGAAGAATATCATTACATGGAATGAAACCCAAATATGACTGAAATTTTGGACGTGTCGTACGGAACGTACAACAGGAGGTTCATGCAATGAAGCAACAATATTTAATCTAACTTGAATTGTTGTTTCATTATATTGTTTTAGAAATGGCTTCACTATTAGTTTGCTGTGTGCAATGTACGCATTGATACCTTCAAAATGACCTAGGATTGCGCACACTGTGCTGGCGCAGGCCACGATGCCGTGCGCCGCGATGAGAGAAACCCTTCTTCCTGCCCTGAAATATTATCATAAGCACAATTCACTTGTAACACAATAGGAACATAATTTCTACTGTGACTGTATGTAATACTGTCCAGTTGGTCATTACCATGTTATCGGTATGTACATAAAAGGTCTGGCAGCCATGTCAACAGCCGACATTATGTACATATTGGTGAATTTGTCTCCCGAAAAGGAACCCAGGGAGTAAACGTTTCCATACCCAGCAATCTGGGCCATTATGCTGCAATGGCATTCTTATGTTCATGACATGTGTATATGCATACGTACATCAAACAAAGGAACCTTTATACTCAGTCTCACTTCAAGCTTGTTGTAATTCTTGAATCAAAAACTTTTATGAACAATTGCTATTATATTGTATCCACATAAATTAGTCTTCCATATTATACAGCTAGGCTAAATGAATTCGGATCAACCATTAAATATAGTAATTAAGTTGCACAGTATAAGTTGTGTTCATGGGAGTGGTCGCAGGGTATAGAAACAGGCCAACTACTATACGTAATATATACTAAACTACTTCCATACTATGAAGTGAGACAGAGTATAGTGATTCTCAAGATTAGGTGTGATAAATTAATATTTACGATGAGACTAGAAGAACCATGGTGTAAGTACGAAGCTTGGAACTGTTAAGGATCTGCCAGATAGCTTTCAGTCCTACGTCAGGTCTGTCTTTCTGGATCATCTCCGCGATATCGTGCAATTCAAGGGCACTAGTCGTGGGGAACTTGATATTGTTCCACTGACTCGTTTTCTTGGCTAACTTGATGGCATTTTCAGTCTTCCCCGTGGTCAACAGCCAACGTAGAGATTCCGGTAATGCCCTGAAAACGATCCGGAATCAGAATGCGTACGCGCAACCTAACTGTAAAATAATTCTCCCTACGAATTACCATACTGTTGCCATGGACAATACTGTGGCTGCCACAACTGCCAAGGAACATTGCCTCCAGTTCGGTAGGAACTGACCACACAGCGCTGCAAGGGCCAACCCCGGTGCCCCGGTGCTGCTGACCGCGACACCTACCCAGGAACGGTACTTCGCGGCTACCGTTTCCATCGCTAGCACCAGACCTACGGTCATCACTGCCTTTGAAAATAGATACAGTTAGGTTCTAGTTAACTTCTACTGCTATCTAAGACCATGGTCCAGGTCTTGAAATTCTAGGACTAGAATTTCAAATTTTGTTCTGTTTAGCGGTGTACGTGGAGGAAGTACCCTAACTTTACCTAATTTCATCCAAGGGGGATTTCTAACTGCTGAGAAAATAGGACTTGCTATATCTTTTATTGGCATTACCCCCCTCCCCCAACAAGGAGAATCTAATCTAACTGAAGGGGTTTCAAGTGTTTTGGAACAACAGCAACCATTGATATTTATTTTAGTATTTTTTTTAGATGTTACCAGGATGGAAGCCATTTTGTGTTGTGTTTATAATGTTGATTTGCTTGTTTCGTGCAGTGACAATACAATACCTGTGTGCATAACCCTCGGAAGAAAGAAAGAGCCGTGACAGCAGCGAAGGACTTCACAAAGTAGATGACCACCACGAGCACGGCTTGACCGGACAGCGACACTGCGTAGACAACTTTGCGACCGAATCTATCGCTGAAGTATCCGGCAAGGCAGCCGCCAACCACCACACCGGCATAGTGTGTGGACTGGTACATACGTCCCAGGTACAGTTTGTCACATACCAGATCCCACTGAAACCATTGTTTTGTCAATATAGTTTAGTAACATTATACGGGGTGGGTTAAAAGTCTGGCCATGTTTGTGCTGCATTCAGCTATTACATATGTTATCTTATAATGGTACAGTGAAACCTGTGAACTTGACCACCCTTACATGCTGACCACCTAACAAAGTTGACAGTTTTTTTTCATGGAACCGAAAAGTCCCATAGGATTTACATAGGAGTGACCCTCTTTAACCTGACCACCTTGAATGTTTACCACATTTTATAGTACACTGCCATGCATTTATAATGTGTTTAAACCTGAAAAGTTGACCACTTGTTAAAGTTGACCGTTTGTTTTTAACCTCGGGTGGTCAACATACACAAGTTTCACTGTATTATGTAACTCATCAACTTGTCATTTGTAGCTGATGAAGTTTCAATGCAATCAAGGACATGAAATTAACCCTAATGGGAATGTTCAATGTCATTTATGACATTGGTTCATCCCGTGCTATGTGAAGTGATTGAGACACTATAATTTGTTTTATTTTTGGCTTTTGTGATTGTAAATTAAAGGTATATGTACTTCGGTTGCAATAGTTGATCCTCCTGTTGGCAACTGGAAGTCATAACCATCTGCGCATGACTGCACACCTTCGCTGTGATTGTCCGCATTGATATACATATCGCATTTGCTGTATTCCCAACCTCCTTTTTTGTTAACAATCTTGGGTATGGATTCGTTCAAAGGCCTTGTTATCATCTCATGTGAAATCTGAATTTGCAAGTGGAAATAAGTCAAAATTAATATCATGAATGTCTTTTTATTTGATTAATAATGGGAAAATTGCGAGAAGATTTCAAAATGCAAAGTTTATAAGTATCTATGCAAATCTAATATCAACTGGGATTCAATACATAATTGTACGTGTGAACATTAAAATTGGTCAGATTTGAACCATACACGTGATGGACCACGTGGACTATAGTGATACCTTGCAGTGATGATTCGGTGTTGCAACAATGATGTTGATTGCGTAATTGACAGCTATCATGCAAATGTTAGTCATTATGATGATCAACACAGAAGCCACTTGGTACCTTCCTGGAGATCCAAGTTTGGGCAAAAATGCCTCAAGTTTGCCACTCATCTTCGGTATATGAACAGCACATCAATGAAGCTGTTTGGCTACTATAGGTTTGCAAAGGGTAGGAAGGGAACAACACTGCCTATGGAGGGTGTGTCTTCAAACCAGTTCCCTTTGAAAACGACATTAATTCCAGGAAGAAGGCCAATGAAATTGTAAGCCCTGCCTCTTAATTGCTCTTTGGTCTGAACTCTTACCTGGAATTAAAGTCCACTTGAAAGGCAACTGGTTTGAAGACACATCCTCCATAGGCCCTGTTGTTCCCTTCTTACCCTTTGCAAACCTATAGATGCTGAGGGATCACAGTTTACTATAGTGAGTGTATACTTTAACTGCCAGATCGTATTAATGGTGTTATTAATTTCATGTTTCCAGTTGGTGATGGTATTCAATGATGTCACATACAGCAAACTGGAACAGTGCAGCACTTACCGGGGTCGACGTCCAAAAGTAAGTGCATTGTCCTTAAACGTAAAGTGCATTGAGTTACATTTTCAATTAAATATTTAAAACATGAGGAATTGTGTTAAAGGTGAACTGACAAGGTTTTGCAACATATCCTGGAAAGTGTGTAATTCTATGGGATTGATGCCAATAAAACGATTGGCGCAAACAAAACTTTCTTAAAAAATTGTTAAAAAATGTTACCAGTAGTTAAAGAGGGCGTTATGGAAGGATGATGTCACAGTGTCCTGTTATGGCAACATTTCAATTTCCAGCCAATGGCAAAACTTATCAATGGCGCTCCAGTGTACATATCTTATAATATGAAACTAAATAATTTATATCTATGGCAATAATGCTTCAAATGGCCTCAAATTTTCAGGCAATGTTCCTAAATTAGTGGCAATCAAATGCTAATTTTTTCAGGGCATGTTGCAAAACCTTGTCAGTTCACCTTTAAATTACGTAGTAAAAAGTTGATGACCTAACTGCTTTATGGTGTATTGATCAGTTTGGATATATTCGATCAATTATAATTTACAGTCCTTTTGTAATAATGGATCAGTGCAACTTAATCCATTCTGAACTTTATCTGCATTTTCATCCACGTGTTTGCTTCATGATATTATGTAGTAATACATTTCATGTAGTACAGCAACAGGCAATTAATACTCTGTCTATAAACGAAAATATGTTCATGTTTATGCTCTAAAAGTGATTTCAGACAGTTTTCTTTTGCAATGATCAGAAGTGTCATATGGATCGAATTGCATTTTGCAAACTGCAATTAACCTCTTTTAAATTTAGATCGGTCTTCAGATGATAAAATTAGCCCCAGTGATCATCTGTAATCTATAATTGAGAGTTTACCTAATTATTTTATTGTGAGAATTGATCATTGAAATCCTGGAAAAGTCCTGGGATTTTGTTTTTTGGTCACGGTAGACATGCTATCGCAGATTTCCGGTTCGGCAGTTTTTAATGTTAATATATTTCTATCTATACATTGGAATGATGTGTTTTATATTAATATATCGATTTCCATCTAAGAATCTCATTCAACAACGTCCTTTAGCGTTATTGAAGAGGAGTTTATATCGGTCGATTGTCTTCTGTTGGCCATAGTTTCCGCCGCGATCACCGTATCGGGCATCGGTTTGTCTTTCGTCTCCGGAAGCAAAAATGCTAGGACTCCTGCAATCAGGTTTCCCAAGCCGTAGACTACAAATGGAATATGTTTCCAATAGTAATCCCCCTAAAAAGGACATTTTGAAATCAAGGTACATATATTTGGGATTCGTATAGGCTGCCGTAAAATTGTCCAGCTCACCATTAAGAGAATCAATGGCAAAATGAAAAGTCCAAGTCGTCCCACTGCATTGATTGTCCCTGATACTGTAGTCCTGCAATCACCATTTCCTAATTACAGTACTCAATAACTCCATTCACATAACTTTATAATGCGAAGATTCACTAGAGTGTCGCGCGCGCGGTTTGGAAGATATCCTCGTTACATTATCTGTGGTTTTAATTGCTGGTTTGGTATATGTATAAATAAGTTCAAACCTTGCTGATGTTGGGAAAAGTTCAGCTATGATCAGCTGGAAAGCACCCCAGAATAATCCAATTCCAACTTTCCCGAGAATTGCCGATGCCACGGCGAGGTGCCCATAAATGGGACTGCTGTCTGAAATTAACAGTGCAGTTACTGTTACTATTGCTTACATTAGCAATCTACATTGAGTTCTGGGTTAATTTGTTTTGAAGAATAACATTACATGGAGTGAAACCCAAATATGACCGAAATTTTGGACGTGGCGTACGGAACGCACAAGAGATGTTTTTGAACGCAATGAAGCAACAATATGTAATCTAACTTGAATTGTTTTTCATTATATTGTTTTAGTAATGGCTTCGTTATTAGTATGCTGTGTGTAATGTACGCATTGATACCTTCAAAATGACCTAGAATTGCGCACACTATGCTGGTGATGGCCACGATGCCGTGCGAGGCGATGAGAGACACCCTTCTTCCTGCCCTGAAATATTATTAACAGAATAGTAACATAGTTTCTACTTTGACTGGATGTAACACTATGCAATTGGTTATTACCATGTAATCGGTATGTACATAAAAGGTCTGGCAGCCATGTCAACCGCCGACATTATGTACATATTGGTGAATTTGTCTCCCGAAAGTGAATCCAGGGAGTAAACGTTTCCATACCCAGCAATCTGCCCCATTATGCTGCAATGGCATTCTCATGTTTATTAGATCAAAAAAGGAACCTTTATACTCAATCTCACTTCAAGCTTGTTGTAAATATGATAATTGAAGTCTGACAAAAGGAAATCTTGAATCAAAAACTTTCATGTACAATTGAATAATTGTATATCTACTTAAACTCGTCTTCCATACAGCTAGGCATAAGTTGTGTTAATGGGAGTGGTAACCACAATGTTGACGGTTGTACCAATGCTGAGTACAGTCTGTATACGCAAGCAGCCATTTTAAAGCGCATTTCTACCAATGAGATGTTTGTTTTGCTGCAAGGCACCGTGGTAATAGGCCTATACTCTTACAGCAAGACACCTGCTTGATAATGGCGGACAGGGCGTGGCCTAATGATCACTGAGCGTTGGCTAGTGTCTTGTCAGGCGCTTACCACTCCCGGTAAAAACAGCTTATTAAGCTCAGAAACTGGTTTTTCAGTAAAGATATACTCGACTATAGGTACTTCCATACTGTGAAGTGAGACAGAGTATAATGATTTCCAGGATTATGTGTGATAAATTAATACTTACGATGAGACTAGAAGAACCATGGTGTAAGTACGAAGCTTGGAACTCTTAAGGAGCTGCCAGATAGCTTTCAGTCCTACGTCAGGTCTCTCTTTCTGGATCTTCTCCGCGATATCGTGCAATTCGAGGGCACTATTTCTGGGGAACTTGATTTTGTTCCACTGACTCGTTTTCTTGGCTAACTTGATGGCATTTTCAGTCTTCCCCGTGGTCAACAGCCAACGTAGAGATTCCGGTATTGTCCTGAAAACGATCCGGAATCAGAATTCGTACGCACAACCTGACTATAACTTAATTGCCTCTATTAATTACCATACTGTTGCCATGGACAATAATGTGGCTGCCACAACTGCCAATGAACATTGCCTCCAGTTCGGTAGGAACTGACCGCACAGCGCCGCAAGGGCCAACCCCGGTGCCCCGGTGCTGCTGACCGCGACACCCACCCAGGAACGGTACTTCGCGGCTACCGTTTCCATAGCTAGCACCAGACCTATGGTCATCACTGCCTTTGAAAATAGATACAGTGAGTTTCTAGTTAACTTCTACTGATATCTAAGACCATTCCAGGGAATCGTAGAATTTTTAATTTTGTTCCGTTTAGCGGTGTACTTGCAGAATTTGCGGTAACCATGAATATTTTAAAGGTTGCCAGGATGGAAGCCATTTTGTGTTGTGTTTATAATGTGTTGATTTGCTTGTTTCGTGCAGTGACAATACAACAATACCTGTGTGCATAACCCTCGGAAGAAGGAAAGGGCCGTGACAGCAGCGAAGGACTTCACGAAGTATATGACCACCATGAGCACGGCTTGACCGGACAGTGACACTACGTAGACAACTTTGCGGCCGAATCTATCGCTGAAGTACCCGGCAAGGCAGCCGCCAACCACCACACCGGCATAGTGTGTGGACTGGTACAGACGTCCCAGGTACAGTTTATCACATACGAGATCCCACTGAAACAATTGTTTTGTTAATATAGTAGTAACATTGTACAGGGTGGGTTAAAAGTTTGGCCATGTTTGCTATTTCTACTGAAATATTTGTGCTGCATTCAGCTGTTACATGTTATCTTATAATGGTACAGTGAAACCTGTTATCTTGACCACCCTTACATGGAACCGAAAAGTCCCATAGGATTTACGTAAGGGTGACCCTCTTTAACCTGGTGGTCAACATACACAAGTTTCACTGTATTATGTAACTCATTAACTTGTCATTTGTAGCTGATGAAGTTTCAATGCAATCAAGGACATGGAACCCTGATGGGAAGGTTCAATGTCACTTATGTCATTGGTTCACCCCGTGCTATGTGAAGTGATTGAGACACTATAATTTGTTTTATTTTGGCTTTTGTGAGTGGAAATTAAAGGTACATGTACTTCGGTTGCAATAGTTGATCCTCCTGTTGGCAACTGGAAGTCATAACCATCTGCGCATGATCGCACACCTTCGCTGTGATTGTCCGCATTGATATACATATCACATTTGCTGTATTCCCAATCTCCTTTTTCGTTTACAATCTTGGGTATGGATTCGTTCAAAGGCCATGTTATCTCATGTGAAATCTGAATTTGCACGTGGAAATAAGTCAAAATTAATATGATTTATAATGGGAAAATTGTAAGAAGATGGCGAGAAGATTTCAAAATGCAAAGTTTATAAGTATCTATGTATATGGCAAATCTAATAACAAGGAATTTAAAACATAATTGTATATGTCAACATTAAAATTGGTCAGTTAACATGCATTGCTGCATACAATATATGCAGAACTCTTCTATAAAGTTTACGTAGTACTGCAATCCAATGCATTATGTTAGTAAAAGGTTTAACTTTAGTTGAAACATTTTAAAATTTACATAATAAATGTCTTAAAGGTGAACTGACATGGACTCTGAACTGTACCCTTTCTGGCCAATCATGGACAGACTTATTGGCCAGTAGTCCCAATTTATCCAATGGCAGGGTTGGTCATAGTCCACTTTTACCGCCCTGTCAGTTCACCTTTAATTTATGTCAATTGTATAATAATATGCAATTAATACTAATAAGTAAGTTTCAGATTTTTAAATAAAGTTCTGCAATTTTGTACAATATGAAGAAATCATGTTACGTTGAATAGTAGATATTGAAATTTAAATGGAGGCTTCGCTTTCATATACCGGTACATAAGTATATAATAGTAATAAATAGAATATATTGTATTATTATAGAAATTGAACAAATATAGAATTACAATATTGTTGTATTAATAAACTTTGCAGATTTGAACCATACGCGTGATGGACCACGTGGACTATAGCGATACCTTGCAGTGATGATCCGGTGTTGCGACAATGATGTTGAGTGCGTAATTGACAGCTATCATGCAAGTGTAAGTGACTATGATGGACAACACAGAAGCCACTTGGTACCTTCCCGGAGATCCAAGTTTTGGCAAAAATGTCTCAAGTTTGCCACTCATCTTCGGTATATGAACAGCGCATCAATGAAGCTGTACAGCTACTAGATGTGGTGAGATGGATCAGAGTTTACTAGTGATTGTATACACTTTAACTGCCAGATCGTAAGTATTAATGGTGTAATTAATTTCATGCTTGCAGTTGGCGATGGTATTCAATGATGTCAACAGACAGCAAACTGGAACGTGCATCACTTACCGGAGTCGATGTCCAAAAGTAAGTGCAGTGTCCGATTTATTTGTGCGGCTCGGCCGGCTACGAGTCATATGCTACTGCTAGTTGTCTCCTCAGTTGAATATATAGTAGTATAAGAAAGTAGCTTTTCCAAGGACAAAATGAACTTTCCACTAGATGTTACGCATGTTGTACCTGCGCGCGAGCAACCTTCAACGACTAATGAACGCAAACCGGCTCAGCACTTGTATAAGTTCACGAATTTAATTCCAACACTGTTCAAATCAGAGAGAAGCCTGTGAAAAACATGCAGTTACCAGCAACCAATTTCCGATTTCTGTGCAAGAAAAACAATCCAAAAATAATGGAGGTTCCGATGAATGCGCTCGAGGAACGGCGCGGCCGCAGAGTTGGCGATGTTCAATTTTCTTTTTAAGCATCAATTATTTGTGGTTGAAATTGGTTATGATTTGGATCAGTGGGTTTTGAACAGTGATTTGTGCCAGGAATTAATTACAGTGAAACTTGTGTATGTTGACCACTCGCGGAGCAATTTTATTTTTCCAATTTCTTCAACAGTGGTCAACTTTTCAGGTTTAAACACATTATAAATGTATGGCAGTGTACTATAACATGTGGTAAACTTTCAAGGTGGTCAGGTTAAAGAGGGTCACCCCTGTGTAAATCCTATTGGACTTTTCGGTTCCATGAAAAACGGTCATCTTTGTCAGGTGGTCAAGTTCACAGGTTTTACTGTATTTATGATCTAAATAGGAAGCATCCTTTATGTTCGTTTCTGGCACATGTTGAAGAAATCAAATTTCAAATGGCGCCATGTTGTTTTCGATTTGAGGAGCATATTAGTATAGATTGAACTATATCCTACTACCCCTACCCAGCAACAAAATTGCCCTTTGTACGGTTTCATATGAGTTTCTTTCCATTATGATGTAATTTCATGTGTACAAAGATGAAATGGTTACTGCATGTGAGTTCATTTTATGGGAGAATATGAGAAAAACCTTTTGAAGATTTATCTTATGGTAGTAAGTCTTCAAACTAAAGATCATTAATTTTGTACTGTATTTGACAGTGTTTTCATAATTGGTTTTAAGGTTTGAGGGGAAAATTATAGTTTTAAATTAAAATGAATGAGCACCACTTCATTCACAATATTCACTGTTGATTTCTAAATTGTGGTTAATATTAAATAAGATTTTAATTTGGGTTGGGCTGCAAATTAATCATCGTACAATGCATTGATATGATATCATATCAATGCATATCAAAGAATATTCTTTAATATGCTGGTTTATTTTGAACAATTACCTTTTGATTGGCATTTTTAAACTTTTCATATTTGAACTTTATATTATTTAATTTGCTATATAAATATTGCAAACCAATAATTAGCAATTCCATATATGATTCAACGTTGTGATAGAAATTACAATGAATTGTATCGGTAATACATTTATTCATTTATATAATTCACATTGGTTAGAATTAATACAATATTATATAATTGTGGAATAATTTTGTTTTTTAAGTTATAATGGATTATTAGTGAGATTACAAAATTCATGTCGAAGTTATTTCTTAATTGGCAACTTTAATTGGATTACTTCATATATATGTATATCTATTTGCTAATAGGTGGGAAAATTTACAATATTATTATAGCAACATTGAAAATGTTTGCGAATTGCGTTGGCAGCCTCTGCTAAGAGCTCCATATGAAGGTTTGAAATTTCAGTTTGATCTGCTCAAACTATGGAGCTTTAGCCATTGCTGTGTGTTTCATAAAGCGTAATTTTTATGCATTTAAAAGTGAAATTTTATTTTTTTGTAAAAATGCAGTTATTACTTTTCTGTTTGAATAATAACTCTAAACATCATTATTTTCATAATTAAGGATAAACAAAAGTTTTGTTTCTAGATCTGTGTATAAAACAATACAAAATGTTTAATTTTGTCGAATTAAATTGGACATATTAAAGGACTCCTGACACGGTTTTGTAACACCTAATGTCAGTCAGAAAGTAGAAAGTATGCTGCAAAATAAAACTATGAGTTCTTTCCTTTTATTTTTAAAAAATTCATTGCCAAAGTTATAGATGGTTTAGTTTTGTTTA
>JAQFZQ010002805.1:0-12608 GCA_034696005.1 Glomeris marginata | reverse complement strand
GCCACGCCCATGTTGCATTACGATTCGTTACTTTGCCTATTTTTTTTTACCTATCTACGGCCCGGAACTACTATAATATATACTTATTAGATCATATTGCATAAATAGTTTTAATTTTTAATATATTTTCACAATTCACTCAAGTTAAATGATAGATGTTACAGTATGTTTAAGCAATTCAATGTTGGAATGAAGGAAAGGTGCTAAAACATTGTTAATATTTCTGTAAAATAAGTAACATAAAAAGTAAAATATATTTGATTTACAAACCAAATGGAGGTGGTTCTGTTGTCGTTTCTGTAATAATTAATAGCTCGATCACATTATCTTATTTAACAGGTGTATTTCTGGAAAAATAACACTGAAAACTTACCTGAGTGTACACATGCTGATTGGCAACTGTTTTGCCACAGTAGTAATATGGAAATTATTGGGAGGAAATAGTGAATCATGATCTGCATGCAATACTATATCAAGGACTACAATATTGTGAACTGTGTTATTGTATACTGCGACTTGAAATTTTGTTAAAAATTGGACGTCATAATCACGTGGTCTGCTGTAATGTTTGGCCAAGTGTCATGATGAAATTATTTATTGAATAACAGTTGATTTTTTGATATACCAAACCCGTGGCAAAAAGTTTTATTTATTCTGTAACATAGATATTTAAAAGAAAAACATTTTCCTTATTGTAATAATAATTAATAGGCTGAGTGGATATAAGGTTATGTTTAATAACATGTTTTACTTTTGTACATAAACACTTTGAAACATTTTATGAACTGTTTATTGTATAATTCAAAATGTGTTCACAAAAGATTGGTGCATTCTGTATATAAAACAAAGCGGAATAGAACTAAATAATAATTAATGCGAAATTTCTTATTGCAGTAATACAAATACTTATAATAAAGTTAACTTAGTTATGTTTCACTTAGTGTAAGCATAAGGGTTTGCTTTCTCCAAAGTTGCTTTGCAATGTCCATTACAGTCACGATACAAAAGTACACATATACCTTAATTTTGAAACGCATAATTAGTGTTTTGAAAATATAAAAAATCTCATGCAAGTATGTGAAACTCTTACTACAGGGAATTTGTCCCATCATGTCTGAAAATGCTCTAAATCTCTCTATTGTTCGTACAGCGTCTCCCTGAATAAAGTCCCAACAAATAAATAAATTATTATTTCTGATACAGCTAAATAATCTCATTATATTGTGTAATATCTTAATTTCCGTTATTAACCTCATCATCTTGATATTCAGATTTGCTGGGACCTGGTGTCAGACTTTTGCTAACATAAGCTGGAAAGTACAATAGTAATACATTATAATTAAGTTAACAACTTTCTGGAATATTATTAATTATAAATATAACATGTTTTACCTCTTTTTTCTGGGTAACTTGGTACGTATGTATCTATTTAAACACCATTATAAATTCATGAACAAGTCAAGCAATATTGCATGAAAAGGGATCTAACTTATTCTGTTAATTTGAGATGAAATACATAATTGGACAAAGTTATGTCATTAAGATTCATATAATAAAATACTAAAAGTGGGAAATTTATTAATATAGGCCTAATGTCTTACCATAGATAGGTATATGAAAAATATAGGAAATATGTTGCCGAGACTTAGATCCATTTTCAAGATAATACCAAGATAATACTTTTATCAGTTCCACTTATAATATATTGAATATTAAAAATATACTTTACCTGTAACAGGAGGAATTGTAGGTTGGACGTAAGGAACTTTGAAATTAGAATAACAAAAACTGATTAGCATAATTTTGACGTGTATACAGGGTGTCCTCCCATAAAGGGAGCACTTCAGATATTAAGAGAACTATGGAGAATGCGAATTGGTAATAGTATATGACCTCGACTATAATGAATCCAATGACGACGTTATCATTGACCTTGAACATTTATTTCAAGGTTATTGAAATTATAACTTTAGAACCGTTGCATTGAAGGGGTTGGTTCCAATTTGAAAGTTGGAGAGCACGATGAGGTTAAGATATGGTAGCAGTTTCGAAGAGATCCGATGCACGTATACGATTTCACAGCAGTTTTCTAGTATTGCGCGAGGCATGCATCGCTGCGATCCACGGAGGACTAAGCAGAGAAGCCAAACTTAGTGGTTGGGCTTCACAACTATGCTCACAATTCGTGGATGAAATAAATAAACAACGTTTTGTAATCACACAGTTATTCTCCAAATTCCCCATAGTTCCCTTAATATCTGAGGTGCTCCCTTCTGGCAGGACACCCTGTGTATTGAATATGTTTAAAATATATTTACCCGTAACAGGTGGAATATATGTAGGTTGGATGTTAGGAACTTTGAAATTAGAATAACAAAGATTAGCATATTTTGACGTGTATATAGAGTAACATATATTTATTGATTATTTAAATGTTTTTATATTTACCTGCAGGTTTGGTGGATTTTGCATACTGTGCATCTTCTGCTGGTGCAGCTGCAATGATAACTGTGAGAAAAGCAATGGAGGCAAACTGAATTGCTCTGGCCAACATTTTCAAGTGGAACAGAATGCACACGATGTAACACAAGACAATGAAATTATGCCGGTTGTATTAATTTATAGTTTCTTAGTTGAGTAGTAATGGCACGAATGCACGTTTTATTTTGGAGTTTAATTTCTCGGAAATTAATGTTATTTTTATAAGGTCACGTTTTAGAACATATTGTATATTTATGATATGTAAGCTATTTAACTACATTTAAAATTGATATCAAATTTATAGCAATTTTGCAAATTCAAACCATGATAATGAGATAAAGAATAACCCCTAGGCAAGAATGTCTTTGCAATTCCTGATCGTAGGGATAATTTGTGACGTCATCGGCCAATTGACTTCATGTTGGCCGCCCAAATTTCCCCAGATTGGTGCCTATGAACCAAGCACTGTACAATTTTAATTCTGGTTGCTATATTATATTGTCTTAGTGCAAGTATTGCATACTAAATAGTTGTAAAGTGCCCTATATTCATTTTTTATGCATTTTTTTATATGTTGACCACCTGTAAAAGTTAACCGCGAGTGGTCAATGTACACAAGTGTCACTGTATATGGGTTTGAACTTCATATTATTTTTTATTAAATATATCATGAAATATGCTTATTTTTAATAACGAAAATATGAATTTGAAATCCGCATTTCTTATTTTCATTCCTATATGTGTTTATTGTTTAAAAAATTGAAATTAAATATTGCAATTCTTGCACGTTTTATTGTGAGTTTAATTAAACTTCCTTTACACGTCTTTGCTCAAGCACGTTTCTGTATTGTACATTGTTTACAATTGAAATACATATCCTGTAACTTGTTTACATTTGTATAATTCCTTGGAAAATATTAAAGAAAATCTGACATCCATAATGGATGTCCCCCAATGCAACTCTCTTGTCAAAAGCGCTTTTGGATGGCTGTTGTTGATCGGTTGTTGATGTCAGTTTCTCAAGAAATAGATTCGGTTAGCACGTCTCGTAGCACGTGTTCATTTTACTAGTGTTTGTATTCAATTATAAACGTTGATTTGTACTGCTGGACACCATGAGCAACGTTACGAATGTCGCTGTAAACGGCGACGTGGAATTAGAAGACATCAAATTGAAAATTAATCTTGCTGCACCTGTGAAAACAATCCAGGTAATGGGGGTAGTGAAAACGAGTTTCGCAACTTTATTGCGTGAGATTTTCCGTCGCGCAATTTGCTATTGCAATTACATTACTGTAGCATAGGGTGACGTCACGAAACATTGCGCGTCGCCGAAGTCTGTGCAACTTTATTGCTGATACGGATGCTTTTTTGCAGGATAAATGGAAATTGGTGCCTGCTTTTCTAAAATCGAAAGGATTGGTGAAACAACATGTTGATTCGTTCAACTATTTTATCGGCACCGACATGAGGAAGGTTGTTAAAGCGAATGAAAAGATTTTGAGTGATGCTGACCCGTCATTCTACCTCAAGTAAAACTTGGATGTCACCACGCTTGATATGTCCTATATGTCACTTTTACTTTGTTTAATCATTTTTGGATTTTTCTAACAGGTATTTAAATGTATACGTTGGAATTCCTGAAGTTGAAGAAGGGTTCAATATGACAAGACCAGCTACTCCTCATGAATGCAGATTGAGAGATATTACATATTCAGCATCAATCACTGTGGATGTTGAATATGTACGTGGGCAGCAAAGGGTTGTCAGAAATAATTTGCCAATTGGCAGGTAATTAAGATATATGCTGTATAAATATCCATGGTGTCTACTGTACTGGAAAGCCTGGAATTATACTGGAAAATATATAATGTTTGACACTTTACATAATTTCGTCTATTTTAAGGGATTAATGTGGTTTGTTATGTAACTATCTTTCACTTTATGTATTTTGTGTCCTGGAAAAAGTTACAAATATCCTTGAAAATACTGGAATTTTGAAATGAAAGTTTAGTAGACACTTTGGTATATTGCAATTGATGGTGCTCCACTGTCTGTTCAAGTTGCCTATCATTAAAATACTATGCATTAATGATATGAAATTTAATTTAATGCAGTAATTAATTATATAATTTACTATTATCCAGGATGCCCATAATGCTGAGAAGTGCAAACTGCATTCTGACTGGAAAATCTCCACCAGAATTGGCCAAATTAAACGAATGCCCTTACGATCCTGGTGGTTATTTCATAATAAAAGGACAAGAAAAAGTTGTCCTTATCCAAGAACAACTTGCTAAAAACAGGATGTTTGTCGATGAAGACAGTAAAGGTTGCATGCAATGCCAAGTAACGAGGTAATTGATAATGATCTACACAATATGTCCAGTGCAGATGTCTAATGCAGATTCCCTAGTTGATACTGTGTAAATTATGAAACATATTTTTCAGTTCAACTCATGAAAAGAAAAGCAGAACCGCAGTGGCTACGAAAAGAGATAAATTTTACCTCCGACACAATGCGTTTACAGAGGTATACTATCTAATTTTGCATTTGTAACGTATTAATGCATTAATTACTTAGTTTTTGATTTCGGGTTTGTATAGGATATCCCAATTGTTGTTGCGTTCAAAGCAATGGGATTTGAATGTGACCAGGAAATTTTCCACATGGTTGGATCGGAAACTCATATGTTGGAAGCGATGATACCATCGGTGTCCGAATGCCATACTTTGCAAGTTTTTTCGCAAAATATGGTATGCATTCCTCAAGAAAACATTGTTATACAGTGAAACTTGTGTATGTTGACCACTCGCGGTTCCAAAAATATCCGGTCAACTTTAACAGATGGTCAACATGTTAAAAAAGCATAGAAAATGAATGTAGGGCACTGTACTTCTAGCATGCAATACTTACACAAATGCCATGACAGCCAGAATTAAAATTATACAGTAGTACAATGCTGGGTTAATAAGCACCAATCCGGGGAAAGTACGGCAGCCAAAGTGAAATCATATAGAAGTGGTCAAGTTCACATGTTTCACTGTATATGAAATCCTAATTTAATTACAAAGAAACTTGTGTTGAACGTTTTTAATGCTGTAAGGCACTGAAATACATCGGTGCGAGAATAAGGCACATCCGAATGTGGTCGGGACCTCCGATTCCCCGAACCCACGAAGCCATTGAATTGCTGGCCTATGTCATCTTGGCACACGTTCCGGTCGAAGAGTTTGAATTCAAACTGAAGGCCACTTTCATGGGGCTCATGATACGTAGGATCATTCAAGCGCAGTTGGACCCGGATGAAATCGATGATCGCGATTACTACGGCAACAAGAGGTTGGAGCTGGCCGGCTCCATGTTGTCCTTGTTGTTTGAAGACTTGTTCAAGAAATTCAACATGGAGGTTTGTAGCATTACAGGAAACCACTTAATTATCAGGGAATTTCTAAATCTTAAATTCACCTTATTTGCTGGGATGAACTAATATGTTTATTTCACCTTTTCTATTTACGTGATGCAGTTGAAATCAATTGCGGACAAGATGATCCCCAAAGTAAAGGCTGCTGTTTTTGATATTGTCAAGTACATCAGGCAGGATCAAATCACAAACGGTTTATACAACGCACTCCAAACGGTAAATATAAATTTAAAATCATGAATTGTATTTTTTGAAGTTGTACCCAAAATGTGTAATATGTATTTTTCTTCTTCAGGGAAACTGGTCAATGAAGAGGTTTCATATGGAAAAAGCTGGTGTTACTCAAGGTCTAAGCAGGCTGTCTTATATTTCCGCTTTGGGCATGATGACGCGCGTGAACAGTCAATTTGAAAAGACCCGTAAAGTCAGTGGTCCTCGTTCCCTTCAAGCGTCCCAATGGGGAATGCTGTGTCCATCTGACACCCCTGAAGGCGAAGTAAGTCAAAGTCACCGATTTCACCTTCATTTTCCTACTATCTAATGGTGTTTATTAATTTTTTGTTTGTTTTTGTTTTAGGGTTGCGGGTTAGTTAAAAACCTTGCCCTTATGACTCACATAACTACTGACGTTGAAGAAGATCCAATTGAGAGAATATTACTCAATCTGGGAGTTGAAGATATCTATAGGTTTTGTGCCGCAGAGTTCAGCGATCCCAAAGTGTACCTTGTTTTTCTGAATGGTAGTTATATATACTTACAAGTTTGGAGGTTGATGTTTGAGTTGGAAATGTAACAGGTGCATGTTTCTGTTAATATATAGGAAATGTCATAGGATTAATACAAAACGTGGACAGGTTAGTTAAGTCGATGAGGGTGATGAGAAGAAGACGGCGGTTCAGCGAGTTTGTTTCAATATCCGTTAACCGGAAGCAGAGAGTTGTTCAGGTTTCTTGCGATGGTGGTAGAGTTTGCAGGTTTGTACATATTAAAGTGAAACATAATTTCGGTAACCATTTGGTTCAAATTGTATTTTTCATCACGTAGACCATACATTATTGTGGAAGATGGGAAACCGATGGTTCAACAACATCACATCGAAGATCTGTGTAGAGGAATAAGGAATTTCAAAGATTTCATCAACGATGGCCTGGTCGAGTACCTGGACGTGAACGAGGAAAATGACAGCTACATTGCTGTTTACGAAGCCGACATTAAGAAGTAGATTTGAAACTTTGTTAACCCTATTGGAGTACTAAGTATTTGTCTCGCAGGACCTATGTTGGTACTTCTAGGGTTAAATGACATTTTCATGGTCCTAATTACATGACTATCTATATTTAGAGACAGCACGCACCTGGAAATTGAACCTTTCACGATATTGGGTGTCTGCGCTGGACTCGTTCCCTTTCCTCATCATAACCAATCTCCAAGGAATACTTACCAATGTGCCATGGGAAAACAAGCGATGGGCACTATCGGATACAATCAAAAGAACCGTATGGACACCTTGATGTACAGTCTGGTTTACCCGCACGCTCCGCTGGTGAAGACCCGTACCATCGAACTGATCAACTTCGACAAGTTACCCGCTGGTCAAAACGCAACAGTTGCCGTTATGAGCTACAGTTGCTACGACATTGAAGACTCGCTTATCCTCAATAAGGCTTCGCTGGATAGAGGTATTTAAGAAAAGGTCAACTTGAAATTTTGTTAACTGTACTTACATCACAATTATCTACTCGTAGGGTTTGGAAGATGTTTGGTGTACCGGACCAGCAAATGTACATTGAAAAGTTACAACAATCAGACCCATGATCGTATTTTAGGTCCTTTACTCGATCCGCAAACCAAGAAACCAATAGCAAGGCACGAAGCTCTTGACAGTGATGGAATCGCATCTCCAGGTTAATTCCCCAACACAATTGTGATTATCATGGGTGTCTACTCAGCTAGAAATAATGGAATTTTACAGGAATTTTATTTTACCCTTAAAATCCTGGAAATATACTTGGATTTTGAATGTAAAGTTCAGTAGACACACTGTAATTGGTGATCAGTCATATTCTACTACTGTATAAAATTTAGTTACCTCTTTTATTTTAAAGGTGAACTGGTTGACAACAGGCAAGTTCTGGTGAACAAATCAATGCCGGCTATCAACGCTTCTCCGCTGCAAAGCGGTCAACCTGCTCCGATTCCAGTCAATTACGTCGAAGCCCCGATAACATACAAGGGTCCAGTACCTTCTTATATAGAAAAAGTGATGATTTCATCCAACAACGAGGAAGCCTTTCTAATCAAACTGCTGCTCCGGCAGACCAGAAGGCCGGAAGTTGGGGATAAATTCAGCAGTCGGCACGGCCAAAAAGGGTAAATTATTGTGATTAACCGGGGACATTTTAGTTTTGCATGGGCACGTGACATGTTCTTTGCAATTTAGTGTGACTGGATTAATTGTGCAGCAGGAAGATATGCCATTCAGTATTGAAGGAATATGCCCCGATATAGTAAGAGCACATACTAAGTTGATTGTGAAACTGGATTTTGATTTGGGAATGTATTGTAAATTTGTTTTATATTTAGATCATGAATCCTCATGGCTTTCCATCTCGAATGACTGTGGGAAAATTAATGGAACTGCTTGCAGGCAAAGCTGGTTTATGCGAAGGAAAATTTCATTACGGCACAGGTAAGAAAATTGCTTTACGCGTGTACTTACTACATCGGTAAACAAAACTGTTTCACTGATCAATACTGTGTTGTTTCACTTGTCATTCTAGCATTTGGAGGTAGTAAAATGAAAGATGTGAGTGAAACTCTGGTACAGCACGGGTTTAATTACCAGGGCAAAGATTGTCTGGTGTCTGGAATTACAGGGTAAAAAGTTGAAAATGTAATAATAATTGTGAAAGTCATGTTGATAGATTTTGTGCATGTTATTCCAGGGAACATTTATCAGCATATATTTTCTTTGGACCCATATATTATCAAAAGTTGAAACACATGGTGCTAGATAAAATGCACGCTCGGGCCAAAGGACCGCGCGCCGTTTTAACGCGACAACCGACGGAAGGAAGAGCGAGAGATGGTGGTCTTCGGTTGGGTGAAATGGAGCGAGATTGTCTCATTGGACATGGAGCAAGGTGAATACAGTTTCACTAATTCAGTTCTTGACCTCTAAAACAGTTTACTAATTTGTCTGCCTCATTTTTACGGTTGTTTTGATTTTCCCAGTATGTTACTCTTGGAACGATTGATGATATCCAGTGATGCCTTTGATGTAGATGTTTGTAATCAGTGTGGCTTGATGGGATATTCAGGATGGTAAAGAATTTTGCAATTAAGTTATAGTTATTGTTTACTGAACGTAATGCTTTTGCCAATTTCAGGTGTCACTTTTGCCAGTCCTCTTCGCACATCGCATCCATCCGCATCCCTTACGCGTGCAAACTTCTATTTCAGGAATTGCAAGCGATGAATATAGTTCCAAAACTGAAACTGAAGAGATGCTTCGATGGTTAAATAATTCCTTGCCAAAGATAATGATTTGTATAATCATTTTCTGTGTTTTAAATTTAATAACCTATTTTATTGATAAATAAAACATCCATTTTTATTATATTGTTCTGGTGGATATTGTTGGCATTTCTCTAAGAAATTTATGCAGTATGAATATTAGTGTAAACAAGTTTATTCATACATAAAAATCGTATTCTATAATTTTTAAATCAAAGTAAAGGCTGTGTATAATGGAAACCCACTGGAAAAATTTTCTGTTATAAACCTGATTTGTAATATATTGGAAGGACTAGAAAGACTTCATATTAGACTGGTTTCCGCTTTCCACAAGTTCAGGTTTTAGACGGGTTTCACTATGTAGTATCGTAGTATAATTATACGTACTACATAATTACGAGTTTGGCACAATATCAGATTGAAGAACATTATGACGTCACGCAGGTAATTGCTAAATTGCCATTCGCCGTGAAATTTTGCGGCGCTCTTCTCATTGGTCGTGACGTCATAAGGTCGTTATTTCAAGTTGGCCGCAACGTCTTTCGAACGTTTTTGCTGCCGGAAGCTCGTCCAAGCTGTCCAAGCCCCAAGTTTCCGCGTAAAGAACCGAGAATTGCTTCAAACTCTTCAAATAACGGTGTCGTGGGCCATCTAAAGTCGGTATGTACACTTCACAGTACTTTTCTGCCAATATTTAATAGTTTATTCGTGATTTTACTTGTGGATGGCGACGATTTTAATGATAGGCCTAACTATGTCGCAGAACTTTTCCGGCGAAAACCTCGTGCGCCACATTGTTTGAAAACTTAATTATTCTGTGAATTGCGATTATAAGAACCTGTGATGTGGCGGTATAATGTGTTGGTATCACGGAAAACATGTCCAGACGCTTACAATTACTCAATTATCGTTTTATTACAGGGTAATCGCGATTACTTGTAATTAGGCCTATACACTATTTTACACGTTACATTTTCGGTTTCGGTTTACAGATTGCGACACATTCGTTATACGTTCTGAAGTTGTTCTTTGTAGCTTGACATCCACCAAAGGTGTAGAATTCACATTCGCCAGATTTGGAGTTGTAAAATATCCTTTCTATCTTTTCTTTACAGTTTGGGTTTTTTCGATCTGGAGGCAGGTAACATAGAAGTGGGCGGTTCTTGATATCTTAAAAAATGCAATTTCAGGTTTTTAAACTGATATTAATTAAATAATAAATCAGGATGTCTACTAATTTAACCTGATATATTCCTGATAAAGTCATGATTATTGAAAATGGTCATGAAATTCATGAAATAAATGTTGTTATAAATGGTGTTTTATCTGGATTTGAATACCAGTAGACACCCTGTAACTTAATTACACAGTATATAAAAGCAAATTTGCATACGTGGTTTTTCTGTTGTAATTCCATCTGACAAAGTCCAAGTTTGCATCATAAAAATGAAGACAATGAACATGTTCTTTCCTTCCATGATGTATGAATGAATATGATTCTAACAACTTGTGCAAGAGAAGTTATTAGAAACCAAATGTTCGTTTTTCTTGGAAACACCCCCATTCCCTCTTAAAAAAAAATAGTTTCATTTTCAGCAGAGTTTCCAGAATTAATGTAGTATAAACAGGATACAGGATGCGTTGGAGAAGTTTCTTTAATATGCATACTATACAAATGTAACTTATATTTTTCCTTATGGTGAAATATATGTAGCCTACAAAAATTAGGTTCACAAATTAATTTTTTAAAATTAAGTTTTTATTTCGTATAAATTCAAAGTAAACATATTATCTTTTATATACAGACAATTCAATCTTATGTATTGCATGGAGTTTCAATAGATGATTTGAAATGATTAAGCTAGAAAAACAATTTCAATAATGTTTTTTATTGTCTCTATTAGACTTATATGTACAGGGATGTTGAAATAGGGACATAAACACATAAAATATTGTACACAAAGACATGGCAAACACCTGAGGACGACATAGCAGTGGTTCGCACTCTTTTGTTTGTTCAATCAATAAATGTTCAATAATAAGATGCAAAAATGAATGGCAAATAAAGTTACAGCCTATTACTCGATTGTCCGCTTGGTTCAAAATGAAACGAGACAATATTTTTTTCATTATACACGTAAATTATGCACTTTTCTCCACTCTCCATCATCACAGAGTCAATATGTGGGCAACTGACGAGTCATTTTGTATGTGATTTTAAATACATGTCCGTTAATCATTGGGGTTTTATTTATTTATCAGTGTTGTATAGGTATTGTATATGGAGTTCGTCGGTGAATAAATATGAATTGATGATTACACAATTTATTAAACCCTTGAATATAATAATATCAATGAAAGGGCATTATATGTGAAAGTGGTAATAAACGATTTTACCTATTTATAAAAACACAAGTAAAGTTTGAATTAAAAAAATTCCCAAACTTCCTGTACTCTCATGAAATCGTATAGGAAATAATGTAAACATTTATAGTTCTCACTGTTGATACGTGAGGGAGCAAAAATCACTGGTACAAATCAACAGCATATTGCATATAAATATACATGTTTATAATGAGTTTAAACCATGAAAAAATTTAAATTATGTTATTTATATAACATTTTAAGGGGAATCATATCAATGGATAATCCACTCTTGATAATGTCAAGATTGATAATATGTGCTACTAGGTGGCGTTGTGATTCACACAATTTAAAAGTTTAATGTTATTTTGTATCAATAAAACCTTAGCAAAAATCGAGAAATCAATCACATGTTTATTTAATTATTAATCAAAGGACAGATAGTGAATGAATATTTTGTGGTAATTATAGAAAATTGTAAAAGCTGCTCGCAGCGCCATCTACTGGCTAAAATAGTGGTAAGGAGTTCTTGTTATAGAAGGGGTGAAATAAGCAATGATATTTTAAATAAAAATTGCAATTGCTTGACACAATTTAAATGAATTATATCTGGATTATACAGGGTGGGGGAGATCTGATGACCACATTTGAAAATTACGACATACCTTTAATTTTTGAGATATCATGATGAAAATATCACAACTTATAGCTAATAAACGGAAGTTTTTTTTGTAATAAAGAAAACAATTAATTATGAAAAAGAAGTTCCGATAAATGCCATCCTTCCACAATGACACATTCCAGCAGCGATCGCAAAAGTTC